>JAASFT010000316.1:0-23658 GCA_023333885.1 Globisporangium parvum
CGCTCTCGAGCGAAGTCGCCGCTGGCTTTGCGCAGCTCCTCGTGCCGATCATGCGCGAGAAGCACGGCGTGTCCGTGTCGATCTACCGCCGCGACAGTGTCCACGTGATCTCGGACCTCGTGCTGCAGGCGAACCGACCGAAAGCGACAGTTGAGAGCACTCGGGCGAAGTCGAGTAGCTCTCGGGCACCATCAGCTCCTGCTGCCGCGCCGATCTCCAGGACAGCAGCGGTTCACATTGGATCTCCTCCGACTGGTGCGGCCATCGCACTGGCAACGCGCAGTACGAACGACGGCAGTCCCTGTCGTCCATACTCGCGCTTCCTCCGAGGCGAACCGGAGTTTCTCTACAGCTAGCAGCGCATGGATGGAGCTCCTCTCTGTCTGTTTCGTGAGTCTGCGAGTGTCTGTCAAGTCCACGCTCTTTGTTGGTTCGACTCGGGCCGTCACGCAGACCCAGAAGTGCCAACGTCTTGCGTAGTGCCCCGCTCTGTCTGCGTCGCTCGCTTGCGCTGATCGCCAAGTGCGTCGTGCAGTAGCCAGCAGCCATAACAGACCGGTGCGCAAGAATCGCATTTGGATTTGCTAGTGTTACGAATACAACAAGTAGACTTGTTGTTGCGATTTTCGCGTCAAACAGCCAAACGGATGTTGACGTGATACAACGCACTTGGTTGCTGTATGGCCGTCGTCGCAGAAGACGACGAACGCGTTCCCTGTAAGCGCCGCGAGCTGAAGCGATGCCGTCGCTCATGCGCTCGTCGACGTCTGCGATCGGCGCCGCGACCAGTGCTGCGAGCGCGTTCAGCTCCGTGGCCGCGCAGGCGTCGGCTGTGAGCGCGTTCCGCTCGCGGCTCATGTCGCCTGCGAGCAGCATCGCGGACACGGAAGAGGAGCTGGACCTGTCGACGGCGTCGCTGCCGCCACTCGCGCCAATTGCTACGGCGACGCACGAGCGCCACAGCCACGCGTGCAACTCGTGCTCTGAGCTCGAGACCGAATTCGCAGCTGCTGTGCTCTTTGTCGAGACGTACAATGGCAAGGCAACGGCTGTGTCATGTGTGCGCGTGTGCGCGTGTGCGTCCCATAGACGACCTGACAACACCCGCTGCTGCTGCTGCGCGTGCGCGTTGGTCGTGACAGGTCCGCACCGCATCCTCACACAGGAGAACTCGTCGCCGAAGAAGGACTTTTACGCGTTCTACCAGCAAGCGACGGCAGGTCCGTGCCTCACGACTGCGCCGCCGCCGGGGCTGAGCAAGACCGAGACGTCCAAGTGGTTCGTGCCTTGTGTCCGCTGACTGCAACGACGACCTCTTGCCTCTGCATGAGCTCAGACGCGCGCGCCTCTCTGTATCGCTGCGCGAATGCAGGGAGAAGTGGCGCAACCTCGGCCAGATGACGCGCCACGAAGCCATGAAGCGGTACACGACTGCGCTCGACAACCTCGTGGACGACTGGCGCCGCAGCGCGAACGTCCGCAGTCCAGCGCTGTACCGCAGCACGAGCAGCGCGTCGTCGGCTGCAGGCGACGCCTCGAGTCCCACTGCAGCGACAGCGCTCGCAGGACCCGGCGCTCTCGTACGTTCGCAGCTAGTGCCTGGTGGTCGATCCGACAGACGCGCTCGATGCACTCACGGCCTCCTCTTCTTCTGCTCTGCTACGCCTCACAGACGCCCAAGCGCAGTACGAACATGTTTGAGCGCCTCCCGCGCATCTACGACGAGCTCGGGGAGCTGCAGGACCGCGTCGATGACGAGACGAAGAAGCGCGAGGAGCTCGAGGCGCACTTGCTCAACTTCACGCGCGAATACGTACGCTCTTGCTCTTGCTCTCTCTCCTCTGTGACTGTAGATGAGGCTCGTGACGCTTTGTCTGCCGTCGCATGGACCGTCAGCGCGGGATGATCACGCGCGAGATGGAGCAGGTGGACCAGATGCGCAGCCACTTGACGGCGCTCGTCAAGACGCTCGAAGACGACGTGACGAGCCACCACGTACGCGCGTCTGCGCCATCGCTCGCTCGCTCTTGTCCACTGTCCAGCACTCACTCACTCACGTACTCCCGCGGTCTCCTGCACGCGCCTGCCATCAGAACGAGCTCCAGGTCGTTTCGACGCGTCTGCACGACATGCGCGCGCTCGTAGACAACTCGGTGCTGCTCGCATTCGAGCTCCGCGCGCGTCGCGTCGTGTTGATCGTGCGCGGCTGGATGCGCAACACGCTGTTGCGCCGCGTGCTCGTCGTCTTTGCGCTCCTGCGCATGTGGCACTTTGTGCGCGTGCGCCGCATCCCGCAGCTCGCAGCACAGCTGCTCATCCGCTGGCTCGCAGCCGTCTCGTCGCTCGACGCCCCGCCAGCGCCGCGTCCGCAGCCGCGCACACTGCTCCGGGGCTAATGCTTCGGAGGCAGTGGGTGGGACTGCGCCACTCGTACAGCGAGTGGCTCTTGTCGTAGTTGTGAGTGAAGGAGCTACGAGCGCTAGAGACGGCGGCGAACAGTGGCATGAACGTGCATTCAACAGAGCAAAACGGACGATCTCGAGTGCGCTCACTCGCTCGCTCTACGCACTCGCGCTGCGCTGGTAGCTCTCCCAGCACTCAAAGTGCACCTTCCCGAGGCCGCTCGTGAGGTCGTAGAAGCGGCCGTCAAAGCGCCCGGGGATCTGCACCACTGGCTCGCGACAGTGCACGCACTTTGGCGCCACGGCGCGCTGGTACGCGTCCCAGCACTCAAAGTGCACGAGCTGCTCGTGCTCGATCTTGTAGAACCGGCCGTCGAAGCGACCCGGAAGCTTGACCACTGCATCGCCGCACTGCACGCAGCGCTTCGCCGTGCTCAGCTGGTACGCCTCCATGCACTCACCGTGGACCTTGCCGCCCGTGATCTCGTAGTACTTGCCGTCGAAGCGACCGGGGATCGCAGCGATCGCCTGGCCGCAGTGCACGCACTTCTCCGCCACGCGCACTTGGTACGCGTCAATGCACTCGGCGTGCACCGTCGCGCCGTCCGGGAGCGTGTACATACGGCCCGAGAAGCGGCCGTCGACGACTTCGATGCGCTGGTGGCAGTCCACGCACACGGGCGTGTTGCGCTCGCGGTAGATGTCCACGCACACGTCCTTGCACACGCGGTCGACCTGCGCGTAGCCGTTCTCCGAGTGCGTGAACGTCCGGAACGTGCCCGAGAGCGCCTTCTGGCACACGACGCAGATCGGGAGCGACGCCGTGTCTGAGATCGGCACGAGTGCCGTCGGCTTGGTCGTAAAGACCGTGAGCGTGTACTCGAGCGCGTACGCCACGCGGCCGTCGTACGTCGCCGGGATCACGACAAATGGCTTCCCGGGTTGGGTGCCTGCGACGTCGAGCGACGCCTCGAGCACGCAGCTCCGGTTCGAGATGAACGTCCCCGTCGCGAGGACGTCGTGCGACAGATCGATCTTGCGCTGCATGCGCTCGCCGTTCTTGAGCACCACCGGCGCGATGTACGCGTCGTACTCGTTCAGAAGCTTCATGCGGCGCGATGGCTGCTCGAGGCTCACTACGAGGTCGCAACCGTGCGTTGCCGGCGAGAAGAGCTGGTACTGCGGGTTCAAGTGCATCGCTTCGCGGCCACCGCTCGTGATACCGCTCCACTGCCCCGTCACGATGTGGATGCTCAGCGTCGGCTTCACGGGGTTCCCGAGTCCGTCTGGGACCGACCGGAAGTTGTACAAGTTGCGCGACTCGACGACGTTGCTGAAGAAGCAGTAGAACGCACTGAAGTCCATCCAGTACGTCTGGTCGTCGCGGAACTGGAAGCCGCACTCGACCTTCTGGGTGCGCGAGAACGCGTGCCACTTCGGGTCGGCGCTCGACCACGCGCCAGTCCACTTGTCTGGCTGCGCGTGCGAGCCGACGCCCCAGCTGTTGCGCAAATGCACCAAGCGCACGTACTCGCCCTTGAAGTCGAGCTCAACGAGCTTCAGCACGCCGTACGCAAACGACTTGCGCAAGCCCTTCGGTAGGTCCATCTCGACGTCTTCGTTGCTGCAGCCAACGAGCGAGCCGGACTGGAGCGCTGCGCTCAGTCCGTGCCACGCAGCGTCTTCGGTCGGGAACGTCTCCTGGAGCTTGAAGCTCGCAGGCACACCGCCGTAGAGGTCCTGGAGACAGTACGCCTCCTGGCCGCCGACGATTGCTTCGTAGCCGCCGTGGAGCTTTGCGTACGCCTTCTCGACCAGGAGCGACCAGATCTCGAACTTGCCGTTGCTGCCGGTGAACGACCCGAAGACCGGCTTCCCGTACTGACTGCACGGGATGTAGTCGTCCACGACGACGACGCGGCTGCGATGGTTGCGCCAGAACCGAACGGCGTACACGCCTTCGTCGTTGTACTGCTGCTCGCGCGGATAGAGCGAACCGACTTCGACGCGGTCAGGGACGATCAAGTCGCTCTCAAGCTCTGGGAACAACTGCGCGAGTGCGTTCGGCGACGTCGAGAGAATCGAGAGAGCGCCAAAGAGGTACGAGTCTGCGAGCCGTCCGATCTTGAGGTCGCCAGGACCGATGCCGACGCCAGACACGCGGTTCGCTGCGCCGTTCTCGCGCGAGCGGTCGAAGAGACAAGTCCCCTGCGCTTGGAAGTACACAGGCACGAGCACCGAGACGCGAGAGACGACGCCGGCCTCAGAGCCGTCGACACGGTACGCCGAGCCGTCACCGACGCCAGCGAACGCGAGCGGCCGGTAGTGCTCGAGCAGACTCTTGTCCCAGAGCAGGTCGAAGCGCTGGAGCCCGTCCTGGACGTACTCGCTCAGGTAGCTGATCATGTTCTTCGTGAGCAGGAGCAAGTGGTCGCGCTTGCGCTTGCTCAAGCCCGTTGAGACCGCTTCCTTTGCGATCTGGAGGAAGCTCGCGTCGACACTCGAGCCGCTCTCACGGATCACTTGGAGAATGCTCTCGGCCTCGGCGGGCGACTTGATCGCCATCGAGCACACGAGCTTCTTCGCGTCGTCGAGCATCGTGATCTCGACGTACCTAGCGACAGCGCACGCAGGAGCGAGAGAGAGAGAGAGAGCAGAGTGAGCGCTGGTCCAACGCAGCACTCAACTGACACATGGCGAGAGCGAACGTACGCAGTCTCGTTGAAGAAGTCGCTCACGCGCTTCCACTTCCAGATGTGGTCTTCCAAGTGCGGGTACTTCTTGTTGCTCGCGTCGCGAAAGAGCGACGAGGCATCAGGTGGGAACTGCGGGTCTGCGCACGCGCGCCGCTCGAGCGTCAGCCCCACTCACTACTAGTAGCACAGGCAGACAGACACGCGTTCAAGCCGTACCCGTGAACTTTGTGCCGCTCTGGCGATGCTTGCGCAGCACTTGGAGCCACTCGCTGTTGTCCGGGAAGCTCCGCGCGTCGTAGTACTGCTCTTCTTCAGCCGCCAGTTGCTCGCTGCGCACGACCGTGATCAAGTCACTCGCGCGCGTGACGTTGTAGCCCTCGACGCGCTCTGTCGGCTGCGTCTTGTTGCGCTCCACAGCGTTCGAGATCTCCAGGCGCGTCGAGAGCGAGTCCATGTTGCGCGCGTGGATGACCTGGCGGATCGACACGCCTGCGCCGCTCCCGCTCGGCTCCTCGCGCTCCTCCGGTCGCGCACTCACTGCAGCAGTTCGATACGTTAGTGACCGCACTATCCCGCACACATAGACTCAATGCAGTCGGCCCAAGGCGAACGGCATCGTGAGTGACTCACCAGAGAGACTCGAGAGCAGCGAGCTGATGCTGTTGACGGACGACGGCACCGCGTTGAACTCAACGGATGCTGGTGGAGAGCTCGGATCCGCATTGTTTGCTACCGCTGCTGCGGGTGCCGCGTACGGAACGTACGAAGGTGATGGCTGCACGCCATAGTTCTGGAACGACGTCGCCGGCGTCGGTGGTGCGATCGTCGAGTGCGGGGGATCGAAGCCGACGGCAGCAGACGGCGGGCCGAAGCTCGAGTGCGAGAGGTCAGACGCGTGCGAGGTTGAGTACGGGGTCGAGGCGCTCGGTGCTGGTACAGCAGGCGCGTGCGTCGTCGACGACGTGCCAAAGAGGTCGCCGTCGTCGCCGGCTGCGAACGAAGACGGCACGGTCGTCGACGCAGCTGCAGGACGCGGATGGCCGCACTCGCCACAGAACGCAGCGTCCGGGTCGGCAAAAGGGATGAAGCATTGCGTGCAGACGTTTGAAGACGTTGACGCTGGTGCTGGCGCTGGCGAGAACGAGGGCGTCACAGGAGCCGGAGAGAGCGACGCGAGTGCTGGCGCGGCGTTCGGCGCAGCTGGTGTTGTTGACGGGAGGTCTTCACGCGGCGCGCCGCACTCGGCGCAGAAGCGCGCCGACGCGATCTCGTCGGGCTCCCAGCGATGCCCACACTCGGTGCAAAACATGGCCGCGCTGTTCGAGGTCGCGCGCTTGATCGGAGCTTCTTCGTCGTCGTCGTTGTCGTCGGACGTGATGATGCAAAAATGATGTTCAGGGGACCAAAAATCACTTCAACTCCCTTCTGTTTATCACTACTGAGAAGTGCGAATCCAATGCTGGCTCTCAACCATCAAGTCAAAACCAACACTATTGTTTTGTGGTAGTGAAATAAACAAGGCACTTCTATTGATAGACCCTCGCGTCGTTTGGCGTCCTGGACTTGCTGCATGTTGCGCAGGCAGGTGCGTCGGCAGAGGAGCGAGCGCGACGGCGCCGAGAGCATGCGCACTGCTGCTGCTGGTCAAGCGCAGCGATTAGAGTCGACGCTGACGCCCCAAGCACACAGCCGAGACGAGGTAGCGTCGACAGACCGCGTCGCTCTGCCAAGCGAACCTCATAACGCAATTGCCGACGCCAGCAAGGCCCAGACCGAAGCGATGGACATTGAGCGCGTGGCGCAGCAGATCGACTGCGACGGAGACGATGAGGCGCACATCAGCGAGCACGAAGAAGATACTGACGAGCACGAAGACGAGCTGAAGCAAGCTGCACGCGCAGGCATCCGACTGCTCGAAGAGAATGCGCAGCTCGCAGAGGAAGTGCGGCAGTTGCAGCTCCAGCTCAGCCACACTGCTGAGCTCCAGCGCGTGCTCGCAGACAAAGACGCACAGATCGATCAGCTCACGCAGCACTTGCGCGAGTCGATTCGCGAGAACCAGGGCGTTCTGTCGGAGCTGACTCAGTTGCGAGAGCACGTGGCGCGACACAAGACACTGCTAGCTCAGCAGCAGCAGCAACGCTCGCCACGAAAGCGAGCTGCTCGCAGTGGTTCACCCAAGCGGACAATGACACAGTTGCAGTCACTGGACTTTGCGCTTGCGATCAACGACCTGTCGCTACAACCTGCCGCGGATCGCACTAGAGGCGCAGAAGCGACTGCTGCCGATCCGCTCGATCAAATGACACGCGATGGTGCCCCTGCGCGCTCGCCAGTCGGGCCAGTCAGTCCCAAGCGACGACACTCTGCGCGACTCGAGGAAGTCGAGCGAAAGTTTGAGGACGCACACCGGCGCAATAGCTTGCTCAAGCTCGAGCTCAGTAGTGTGCAGAAGACCGTGAGTGCACTCAAGCCGCTGAGCGCACAGCTCTTCGAGGCGCGTGAGGAGGCAGAGATGCTGCGCGCGCACGCCAGCACGCTGGTGAACCAGTTGCAGGTGCTCATGGACGAGCGCACGGAGGAGCGCGCGCTGCTGCAGAGTCTGCGCGCGACAGTCGAGATATACCAGAGCCTCGACGACCCAACTCGGAGCGTCAGAGTGCGTGGCGATGGTCGGCGGTGCGCGGACGAAGGAAGCGACAGCGAACAGACTCGACGGCTCGCGAGGATGCGTCGGCGCAAGTCCGACGGGTGTGTCCTGCCTCTCCCGACTAGCAGCGGAGCGTTCAAGCCGCCGATGTGCTGGACGAGCACTGCAGGCGACTGCTTCCACTCGACACAGGACGATAGTGAAGCGATCTTGGAGTCGCTCGACGCGCTCAGTGAGCAAGTGCTCAGTCTTCAGGAGCATGAGGCACATCTTGTGTCGTCAGGAGGTATGTTGAGCCAGCAGCAGAAGGCGACGAGGAGCACCACCAGAGACGACTCGATGCTCGCTCTTGGTGGTGTTGACGCGCGGTCGCGCTCCGCATTCCTCGCGCAGCAGATCTCCGTCCTCCAGGACTTGCTCAAGCGATACCGTGCGCAGTGGCGGCATGCATCAGAGCACCGACACGCACTAGAAAGTGAGCGTGCACAGCTCCTGAGTCGCGTGGAGACGCTGAGTCTGCTCGCACAGCGTCAGTGCGCACTGTGTGCTCGCGCGAGCGAAGAGGTTGCGCACGAGAACGAGGCGTGGCAAGCCGCTGCGAGCGCGTACGAGTCGCTGCTCAAGTGCGCGACTGAAGCCGTTGGTCACGAAGACGAAGGCGAAGCCGAGCACGTGTGCTTCGCGATTCTGCGACGCCTCGTGAGCAGCTGGACAGCCGACAAGTCGAAGCGCATGCGGCTGCACGACTGGCTCACGAATGCGATCCGGAGCACAGGCACGCGCAAGGCGCTGTACTTGCCCGACCTCACGCACGAGATTGCGTCGGGCTTCCAGATGCTGCTCGTGCCGATCCTGCGCGAGAAGTTTGGCGTGACTGTGCAGGTCGAGACGCGGCAGCGGACCGTCGTAGTGACAGACCTGAAGCTCCACGTCACGGAGACAGACGCTGTGAAAGCCACCGCGTGTCTCCAGCGCATTCGTCGCTCACTGCTGTGGCTCCTGGACGCCGAGGAGGCTGTGCAGTTCGAAGAGAGCGAGTGGGTCGGCGAGTTCGCACGCAAGAAGGCGGCGCGCGTGTGTCTTGGCAAGTGAGTACTCTCTTCGGCTTCAACAAGGACACATGCGCTCATAGCCTCTCTCTCTCTCTCTCTTACTCGCAACCGAGTCGCGCTACGGAGCCCGCGACCGGAAGAGCCGCTGCGCTTCGCCATCGTCAGGTGGCGACAGCAGATCATTGTCAGACGCGTAGCCGATCATGCGGTAGTCGGCGCGGATCGGCGCTTTCTCGCTCATCGCAGGCTGGCGATAGACATTGTCGAGGAACGCGAACGTCGCCGCGCGGTCGCGCTGGCTCCGCAAGGCGTCGAGACGCGCGCACTCGGTCACTGGGAGGTACTTGGCGACGCGCGGGAAGAGTTGCGCGACGTAGTGGTGGAAGAGCAAGATGAGGACCGCGAGCACGGCGACGAGCACGACTTGCACAGGCGCTTTCTTGAGCGACAGGAGCCCAATGAGCGTGAGCTGCGCGACCACGAGCGCGACGATCAAGAACGCGTACAGACGCGGCCAGTACGCACCGAGCGCAAACGACATGGGCTTGTACACGAACAGCACTTGGCGCCGGTACACGATCTCCGCGACGAAGAAGAACCAGCCCGTGAAGTAGCACACGAGCGGCGCGATCGGCGCGAACGTGAGCGTCACGAGCATCACGAGGAAGCTGTCGGCGAAGACCGCAGTCGGGTCGAATGGGTCGGTCGACGAGATGCTGCGCAGTCCGAGCCACGTGCCTTCGCGCTCGCGCTTCGTGAGCTTCGGTGCGCAGAGCTGGAAGAGCAGCGAGAGCACGAGCGGCACGACGCGCAGGAGCTCGAGCACGAGGCTCAAGCCCGTGAGCACGATCACGTATGAGATGAAGAACGTCGACTGATGTGGCATGCTGCGGCCGAGCATGCCGATCAGCGCCTTTGGCTGGTCCACGATCTCTCCGAGGCTGTCGAGCACCGTCCCGACGACGACTGTGACGAAGAACACCTGGATGAGCTGGAAGTACACGAGCTTCGTGAACACGGACGCGCGCACCTCTGTGTTCGACGGATGTCCCTCGCGCGCCGAGAGGAAGCTGAAGACCAGCGGCGCGAGCGAACTGAAGAGCACGAGCGCGAGCGGCGCGATCTGCTTGAAGAGCTCTTCGAGGATCGGGTACGCGTCGAACGCCTTGTTCAGGAACGGCAGCGTGCGCCGCAGCGACTCGACAGTCGAGAGCGACGCGATGAACGCCGTCGGGATCGTCCAGAAGAGCACGATCATCGCTGTGAGCGTCGACGACACGAGGCGCCAGAGCGCGCGCGTGCGGAACTGCAGGCCGATGTTCGCCCAGTTCACGTCGTTCACGTGCGGCGCGGGCGAGATCGCCATGCGGATAGGATCGCTCGACTGGAGTGTCTGCTGCGCCACTTGCGCGGCCTTGAGCGACGAGAACGACACGAACGCCGAGCGTCGCATCACGCGCATCGGGTGCTTGCGGCGCGCGGCTTCGCGCTCCAGCTGGTTCTCCTCTTTCCCAGACTCGGTCGCGTCGTCGCCTTCGTCAATGTCGCCGTCCACGACGCTGCTGTTGCTGCCCGTGCGTCGGAGCTCGTCAATGCGGATCACTACGTCGGGGTGACTCGGGTCATGTGGAACGAACGGCGCGACTTGGCCCGCCTCTTGCTGCTCGACCTGCTGTGCGAGCTGCGCTTGCGTGCTCTCGATGCTCCCGATCTCGCGCGCGACCTTCTCGTTGAGCTTCGCGAGCTGCTCTTGGTAGAAGTCGATCGAGTCAACGACGCGGCCGCGGCTGCCAACGCGGCAAAGCAGCATCCCGAGCCACGACCCGCCGTCGCGGTGCTGTGGACGGTCGCCACTCGCGCACGTCTCGCGCACAGCGAGTGCGTGTTCGAGTGCGTTGCGCGCGCGCTCGCGCTCAGCGACGTACTGCTCGAGCCTCGCACACTCGACAGCGACGTACACCGAACGAACGGCGTCAGGGAAGAGGCTGCGCATGTACGTCTCGAGCGTCATGCGCGTGCGGAGCTTGAGCGGCAGCTCGTCGACGAGGATCGAGTACTGCGGCGCCTCCGCGCGACCCAAGAGCTCGTGGCGCCGCGCAATGTAGTACGCGTACTCCTTCAAGAGCAGCGACATCGTGAAGAACGCGAGCACGTACGCCGCGACTGTCGGTGCCCAGAGACGCGGCGCGCGCTCGCGCAGGTTCGACATATTGATGCGCTCGAGCGGATCGATGCTCGTGCGGGTCGTTGGCGGCGGCGTCGCAGTCGCGTACAGCGGCAGCAGCACTGCGGAGAGCGCGACTGCGAGCAGCGCGACCTTTTGGCCCATGCGCAAGAAGCGCAGGAACGAGAGCGTGTCGAGCCCGCAGCGCTCCATGATCTCATCGTCCGGCACGCGGTAGGCGTGTGGGATCCACCCGAACGGCTTCTCAGCGCTCGACGGCGCAGTTGCTGTCCAGAACACGTTCCCAGCAACGCCGCGACTGTCGTACGCATGGCGGAAGCGGTGGCGCACGCACTCAAAGAGCACGAGACCGAGCGCGAGGAGCGAGAAGTAGATGCTCACGCTCGTCTTGAGCGTCCCGCTCGGGTTCAAGTTTGCATCTGCAGCGTCTTCCTGCGTCGTCATGCTGCTGCGTTGGCGAGGCGAACTCGGCGACTGTGGAGATGCAAGTGATCAACGTCGCTTACGGCGGTTGGATCGAGGGCACTATCGACAGGCTGTAAACGGTGTCATTGTCACTAACATCCGGCTTCCATCCTCTGTGTAATGACCTATCATTACCAGAGTTCGATCGACAGGAGTAGACGCCATGGACATCGAGGACTTCGCGCTCGAGCTGCGCGCGCTGGACGAGACGCAGGACCGCGTCGAGGCTGTGAGCGACGAACTCTTGCGCGCGTACTCTGACGGCGACGCGATGCGCGTGGCTGCGATGGTCGACAAGTGGATGGACGCGCTGCGCGCGAGCGACTTGCACTCGGAGCGCATCGCGTTCCTCTACGTCGCGAACCACGTGCTCCAGAAGGCGCTCTTTGGGAGCGACGGCGTCGGTGCTGCAAGCGTGGACTTTGTCAAGTTGTTTGGCGCGCACATGGAAGAGGCCGTGTCGCTCGTGAGCAACTCGCCAATGGACCGGCAGAACGTCACGCGGCTGCTCGAGCTCTGGCACGAGAAAGATGTACGACACCATTCGATGGTCGCGTAGCTTCATGCGAGTCCCTTACACTAACGCCACGCGGTCGTGATGCACATACACACGCGCTCAGGTGTATCCGGACGAGACGATCCTGCGCATGTGGCGCTGCACCGGTGAGGACCTGCCGACGTTCCTCCAGGCGATCGCAGCTACCGGCGCAGCAAACGGCAGCAGTGGCGAGCGCAACGAGCTCGAGGATGCAGAGCGCGAGCTGCCGCACGAGACGCTGCCGATGAAGCTGAACGCCCACTCTGCAAACCCGGTCGTCGATGCGCTCAAGCAGATCGACCACCACAAGGCGGTGCTCCAGTACCTCGACCGCGTCCTCAGCGAGCGGCACCAGTTTGTCATGCTCCACGCTGCGTCGAGCTACCAGTCGGCAGCCGACATCTTGTCCGACCGAACGACGTCTGCTGTGGAGCTCAAGCGGCGCGTGGAGGACTGTCTGCGGCTCGTGAAGATCCGGAACGTGCGTCTCAGTCAGTTCGTCGCTCATGACGCTTGCGTGCGCCTGTGGGAAGAGCTCACAGTCGTGCGGGTGGCGTTCGATCTTGTGTGTGTGTGTGGCTAGCGATACATGGGAGAGATCCCAGCTCTGAAGCAGCAGCTCGTGGCAGCGATCGCCAAGATGAAGCAAGACGAGGTGCGTCGCTGTGGCATCTCGTCGCGAATCCTGACTGGCTGCTCACCTGCCACTGCACCTCTTGCGAACGCCTCCAGATCGACGCGGGGAGCAAGATTGAGCAGAAGCTCGAGGTACGAGAGCTCGTGCACGACTGTCGCGTGACGCGAGTCCCTCGCCACCGCACTCACGCTCGTCCGGATGACTGCGACTGCGCAGCAATGCGACCTCATCGACATTGGACTCGCTGACCTGGCGGAGCACCGCGAGACGTACCCAGAAGAGGTGCGGCATTGCTCAACTGACTGCGGTGGAGCACGCGATGGCGACTGGCAGACGCACTGACCGCACTCTTGCTCCTGTCATGTCCGCAGTGGTCGAAAGAGTCGTATGAGTGCACGCTCCGGCGCCAGCGCAAGGACGAAGAGCAGCGCGCGCGTGAGGAGCAGATGGTGCGACTGCACCACGAGGCGATCGCCGAGAGCGCCAAGCACGCGATGCACCTCGAAGCCGACATGCGCGCGAGTGAGTCAGGCGACCTGCAGACGCTCGCGAAGGAGATCAGTTCCCAGCCAGCGGAGCCGAAGCCGGAAGAGGCGAACGAGATGGTGTGGCATCCGTACGTCGCGCGTCGTCGAGTGCTTTGGTGCAAGCCATGGGCGTGCGTGTGCGAGCGGTAGTGCGCTGACTGATGGACTAACTGACTGGTGCTTGCTGACAGCGTGCTCAAAGAGCTCGTGCCGCTCAAGAGCCTCAACTTGGAGTGGGAGAGCTGGCGCGACCACTAGCGCGCGCTCGAGCGCCGCCGCGTAGTTCGTCTGTAGGTGCAGCAGCGCAACTGGTAATCGCAGCGAGTGCTCCATTGCTTGGGCTGCTGCTCCACTTGGCTCCGTTGATCGGAGTGCATAGTGGCTGCCAGGACACTGCGACACGCTCGTGGCACTGGCCACCAGCTCCCGACTCACCACGCAAGAGACCGAGCGCACATCCCCACGAGCACAGGCAGTCTGAACGTTTGCTATTCCGAGGCGAGGAGGTGCTTCTGCCGCAGCGCGCTCGCAGCTGTGAACGCCTTGAGCACGAATGGAATGACGCTCGTGCTGAAGACGTTCGTGGTCGGGAGCACTGCCGGCCGCTGCGCCACGTGGTCCATTGCGATGCAGCAGTAGAACACTGGCGCGAGCGCTAGCTCCATCGCGGTCTCCGACATCTTGAACAGCGCATTGCGGCGAGGCGCGACGAATGCGAGCGGGTCTGCGAGCACACGGATGGAAGCGCGAGCGCAGCAGTGTGAGATGACCGTGCTGCACGAACTCACTCGTTCCTCGCGCACACACGCATCGTACCTGTGTAGGAGGCAACGCTAGCCGACGCGCGCATCGTCGTCATCTGCCACCGAGCGCGGATCTGCTGCGCAGCGCTGCGGATGACGCTGTGAATGCGGCTATCGAAGCGATCGCCTTCGTCGAGGCGCGCATTCGCAGCCCGTTGCTTGCGCCACTGCGAGCAAACGCGATGGAATCTTCGGAACCACTCCGAGATGCGGCGGTGGGGGATCAGGTCGCGCGCGTCATTCAGTCGACTGCGGCGGCTCGATGACGCGAGCTGGAGATGCATGGCGGCGTGCTGGTTCTTGCGCGCGCGCTTCATGGGCGAGCTGCTGCTGCTGATTGTTGCGCTGTGTGGCGTCGGCAGCCAGCTGCTCGAGGAGCTATTCGCAGCAGAGCAAGGCGGCATCTCAGCGCTGTCCACGTGTTTGCGATCGTGTCGGTGCGCGCTTCTTCGAGACTGAAGCTTGCGGAACAGACCGAGAAGCGCTTCACTCTCACTTCAAGAACAGAGATTCTGACTAGCTAAGTGGACCACAAATATGTAAAAACTCGCTCATGTAACGTGAATATCCACATTCATTGCTTCACATTTGCAGCAACAACAATTGATACATGCACTGTTGTATAATATATATGACATGTGATTGTTTTGCTGCAACCAAACGGGTGGAGCGCGAGCTCAAGCGCGACCACCTACATCCTCGTCCGCATTCTGAAAGCACAGCAGCAGCAGCACTCGCGGCATCGGTCTTTGCCGTCGTCGTCGTTGTTGACACAGAAGCAGGCATGTCGTTCTTCTTCCAGAAGCCCGAGAATGCGCTCAAGCGCGCGAAGGAGCTCATCGCGATCCCGGGCATGGACGCGAGTGCGCTCAAGCGCGCGAAGCGCTCGGCGCTCGAGATCCTGCACGACGCGCTCATCGCGAAGAAGAACCGCACGTGGCAGCCGGCGCACGAGGACCTCATGATCGCGTACCTCGACATCTGTATCGAGCTGCAGCTCGGCCGCATCGGCAAGGACGGCCTCCACCAGTACCGCAACCTGTCGATCCAGCTCAATCCGGCGTCGCTCGAGACTGTGATCACGTACTTCGTGGCGCAGACGGAGCAGAAGCTCGCGCAGGCGAAGCGCGAGAGCAACGACCTCATCCTGCTCGCGGCCGCGAAGGTCGACCTCGAGGCTGCGCAGACGCCCGAGGCCGTGATGCTCTCGACGACGACGTTCGAGGGCTCGAGCGACCGCACGGACCGCGAGGTCGTCGTGCCGTGGCTCCGCTTCACGTGGGAGACGTACCGCACGGTGCTCGACATCCTGAAGAACAACACAAAGCTCGAGGGGCTCTACAAGTCGATCGCGATGAAGGCGTTCGCGTTCTGCACTGAGTACACGCGCAAGATCGAGTTCCGTCGGCTGTGCGAGATCCTGCGCAACCACTTGGGCAGTCTGCAGAAGCACACGGCGGCGCCAACGAGCCAGTCGACGCGTCTGCTGCGCTCGTGGGACGGCTTCACGCTCGAGGGTGTCGAGAGCCTGCTCGAGATCCGGTACCGCCAGCTCCAGGTTGCGACTGAGCTCGAGCTCTTCTCCGAGGCGTTCCGCACGATCGACGATATCAACACGATCATGGGCTTGGTGGACCAAGTCCCGCGCCTCGAGCTCATGGTGACGTACTACGAGAAGCTCGCGCAGATCTTCCTCGTGTCGAAGAACCACCTCTTCCACGCCTTTGCGCTCTACAAGTGGTACGCGCTGCGCGTCGCAGGCCTCGACGGCATCAACGGCGGCGCCGCACTTGCGTCTGCGACGTCGCTCCTCCCAGCGGACGAGCAGCAGGAGATCGCGACGCGCGTCGTGCTCGCGGCGCTGTCGATCCCGCTCCTTGAGTTCGAGTCGTCGTCGGTGCTCGAGGCCGACAGCACGTCGTCGGCAGTCAACGCGTCTGAGAGCAGCGCGGCGTCGCGCGAGAAGAACGTGCGCATGGCGTCGCTGCTCGGCTTCACGGCCACGCCGACGCGCGCGAACCTGCTCGACGAGATGGAGGTCGCTGGTGTGATTCAGCAGGCGATCCCAGACGTCTCGGCGCTCTACCGCCAGCTCGAGCGCGAGGAGGTCGACCCGCTCCAGATCGTGCAGCTCGTTCAGCCGCACTTGGCCAAGGTGCGCGAGCTCTCGAACACGTACAAGAACCAGACGGTCGAGTCGTCGTACGCAAGCAGCGTCGAGCGCCTCGTCGTGCGCCGCGTGCTCTTCCAGCTTACGCGCGTGTACTCGAGCGTGACGATCGCACACTTGCGCTCGCTCTTTGTCGGTCTTAACGTGAGCTACCAGGAGATCGAGCAGCTCATCGTGCGCTCGCGCTCGCTCAGCACCGTCGCGCACTCGAGCGCCCCGAGCCTCTCGTCGATGTACCTGAAGAACCAGAGCCACAGCAACAACCGCGGCGCGAGTGCGGAGGTCGAGGCGTCGACGACGTCGGCGACTGCGACGGCCACGCGCACGAAGATCCGCATCGACCACGTGCAGCAGATCATTCGCTTCAGCGAAGCCGTGGAGCTCGAGGCGAACCCGGCGCAGTTGACGCTGCTCGGCGAGCGTCTCGAGCGCGTGCTTAAGAAGGTGCAGTCGTCGGCGGTGGCAGAGGCACAGACTGCGAGCCGCGCGTCGCTGTTCCAGACCGCGCGCAGCAGCCTCAAGGAGACGCGCTCGGCGATGCTCGAGCGCCGCGAGATCATTGAGCGCAAGAAGGAGGAGCTCGAGCGTCTGCAGCAGGAGAAGGTGAAGACCGTCGAGAAGAAGCGCCAGGAGTACGAACAGATGCGCCAGCAGGTCGAGCGCGAGCGCCTCGAGCAGGAGGCGCGCCGCCGCGAAGCGGAGAAGAAGCAGAAGATCAAGGACGAGATTGCGCTGAAGGAGACGAAGCAGATGCTCGACAAGCTCGGGCACAAGGACATTGAGAACTTCGACCTCGAGAACCTTGACCGCGAGAAGCTCATGAATGACGCGAAGGAGAAGGCGCAGAAGGCGAAGGAGGAGGCGCAGCGCAAGCTCCGCGACAGCGCGCGTCGTCTCGACTACATCATCCGCGCGACGCGCGAGGTGGAGCAGCCGATCCTGCAGAAGCAGTTCGCGCAGGCGAAGGATGAGGCGAAGGCGCTCTACGAGCAGGACAAGCAGGCGAAGCTCAAGGCCGCGAAGGACGCGTACGAGTTTGGTCTGAAGGAGAAGGCGCGCCTTGCGCCTGTGCTCACGGTCCAGAGCGAGTTCGTCGACGCGCACTTTGCGCGCCGCCGCGAGCTGTACAAGAAGGCGGCCGAGGCGCACAAGAAGAAGGCGCTGCTCGAGCGTCTCGAGAAGCGCGTGGCGCACGCCAAGGAGCGCTTCGACGAGGAGCAGGAACGTCTGCGCGAGGAAGAGGAGGAGCGCGAGCGTGTTCGTCGCGAAGAGGAGGCCGAGCTCGAGCGCCAGCGCCAGGCGGCGATCGACGAAGAGCTGCGTCGCCAGGAGGAAGAGGAGGAGGAGGAGCGCCGCATTGCCGAAGAGGAGAAGGAGCGCGAGCTCGCTGCCCAGCGCGAGGCAGAGAAGGAGCGCGAGGCGAGCCGCAGCGCGTACCGTCCACCAGTGGCGCGTCGCACGGAGCACCACGAAGAGCGCGAGTGGACTCAGGTCACACGCACTTCGAGTGTGCGCTCGTCTGCGCCAGAGGGTCAGTGGGATCGCCGTGGTCCGGCTGCGCGTGGCGACGACCGTGAGGGTGCTCGCGGTTCGTTCCGCAGTGGCGGTGACCGCGAGGGCGGCTTCTCGCGCTTCGGTAGCCGCGAGGACCGTCCTGAGGGCGGTCTGCGCCGCAACTTTGGCGGGGACCGTGAGGACCGCCCCGCGCGTGAAGGCGGCTTCTCGCGCTTCGGTGGCGACCGCGAGGACCGTCCTGAGGGCGGTCTGCGCCGCAACTTTGGTGGCGACCGCGAAGACCGCCCCGCGCGTGAGGGTGGCTTCTCGCGCTTTGGTGGCGACCGCGACGGTCCTCGTGAGGGCGGTCTGCGCCGCAACTTTGGTGGCGACCGCGAAGACCGCCCTGCTCGCGATGGCGGCGATGACCGTTTCTTTGGCGGTCGCAGCAGCGACTCTGCGTACCGTCCGCCTCGCGCTGGCGACCGCGAAGAGCGTCCTGCTCGCGAGCCAGCTCGTGCGCCGGACTCTGGTCGCTGGAGATAAGTGGCGTGCCGTTCGTCTGGCGACAGGGTCTCTCGCCTAGCACATTGCCGTTCGTGTCTGTGTCCTGCTGGACTCGACTGGACGTGTGGCGTAGTGCAGTAGGAGGAGTTGGTTGTGCAGTGGAGCTCGCTAGTGTCGACTGTGCAGCAGCTGCTGTAACACGACGACGACGACGACATGCGAGACGAGAGGAGCTGACGCGAGGCGAGCGCTCTGCCTGACCAGTATTTAACACTCACTCACCTGCCACGCACTCCCTCGTCTGCTCACCCTCACTACGTTCGTCCCCACTCACGCACTCACGAGACGCGCGACGCCAGTTCCACCCGAGCAGCAGCTCAGCACTTCGAGTGTTGCCTTGGGGATCACAATGCGCATCATGCCGCCGAACAGCTGCGGCGTCGCCTGCGACTGCGACCGCGATCGCGCCTTCATCGCTCGCACACGTCGCTGCTGCATGCGGCGCTCGAGCCACTGCGTGATCTCCGACGCGATTGGATGCATGTCGGGCGTTGCGCGGACGCTCAGCAAGACCTCGTTCACGCGCGTGAGGACTGTTGCGACAGTCACCTCCAGCACCGAGGTGCGATCGCGTAGCAGGAGCGTCCAAGCGCTCGTTCCACGCGAATCGAGCTGCTCCACGAGCGACGCGGAGCGAGAGCGAAGCGCAATGCTCTCAGCAACTCGGCTGCGAGGCAGGAGCGTGACAAGCGACACTGGCGCGAGTGCTGCAGTCTCGCACTCACCAGCGTCCTCGCTCTCGATCGCCGCGTCCGAAATGTCTGCTGCAGCAAAGTGGTCTTCGCGCTCCTCTGAGCTCTCGCGAGCGACGCAAACGCCCTCGTGCTCAAGCGCTGGCGCTGCACTCGCAGCTGCGATCGACTGGAGTGCTTGACGAGCCAACTTGCGAGCGCGCTTCGCCAGTTGCTGGCGCTCAAAGACGACGATCGCAAACGCGAGCGGATGGAGCGCCGGTGGCGCGCGCACCTGGCTCAGCTCTTGACTCACTCGCGCGAGCGCTCGCAGGTCAAGAGACAGCGTGAGAGGCAGCGACGTCCCTGTCACTGCGCGCTTGCTTGAGACGCACGCGAGCGAGAGCGCAGAGGTGCAGTCGTCAACCACGACGCCTGTGCTGAGTTGAAGCGCGAGCGTCGCTGCTCGGACCTCAATCTGGTCCTTGCTGGCGCTGGGTGTCGGCCGAACGAGCGCTGCCTTGCGCGCGAGCAGCGACCAGAACGAAGCTACCGAGGGCTGCAAGCGCCACGGAGCGACCGCGTCTTCCGGTTCTGGAGCAGGCGCTGTGCATAGCTCTCGCTTGATGTCGTCACACTCGACAAGCGCGTCGGCACGTGAATGACTCGCAGTCGCAACTCGCGTGTCGCTCGCGGCAGCACTCGACGCGCCGTGCCGCACACACACGCTGCCTCGCTCGTCCACGAACAAACAGTGCTTGTCCGAGTCGTAGTGCGCAACAAACGCTGCGACGCCTCCACACCGGCGCTTCATGAACGCGGTCTCGAGCGGGAACGCATGGTAGAAGGCAGAGATCGCGCCAGTCGGCATCCTTTGCTTTGGCAGCGTGCGCACATGCTGCTCGAGAGCAGCGAGCGAGCGCGGCACCCACTGCACCTCGTTGTCGAACGCCTCGCGCTCTCGCTGCGCGGCAGTCGTCTCGTGCACGACGACCGGACCACGCGCACGGCTCTGCGGGTCGTCGTCACACCAGAAGAGTCCGTGCTGCCGCCCAACTTTCACGACGATTTTCTTGAGCGACGTGGATGGGAAGCCGTCAGCGAGCACTGCAGTGTGCACGGCAGGGTAGCGTGCGAAGAAGGCTCGGAGTTCATGGGGATGCACGGCACCGCCGCTCGCGAACACGAACGCAGCGACGCTCTCCATCGCTCGTTCCGCGTGCCGCCAACGCTTGTGTGCAGTGTCGTCACTCGGACGTAGGACTCTCGTCTCTTGATTGACATATAGACTGAGAAAACCAACATTGTAGTACTCGACTCGCAAGATTGCCACACGGCAATGACCAGCAAGACTACATGGCGTCCTTCGAAGACGTTCGCTCGCCTTCACAAAACTGATCGCGCTGTGCGCAAGACGCGTCCCTCACCCACGCTCTCACTCACGTCTTGGTGCTCGCTGGCGCCTCGTCGCCTGCGGCGTTGAGCGCTGCGAGGCTGTTCTCGTGGCCAGCGGCTTCAAGCGACGGCGCGTGCGGCTCCGCGGACGGCGGCTGCGACACGACCGAGCCGCCAGTCGAGTCGATGTGCGCGTTCTTGTCGCTCGCCGCGTCGTCGGCCGAGTCGCGCGAGTCCAAGTAGGCTTTCGCCATCGCCGGCTGCTGGTAGACGCCGTCGAGGAACGTGAACGCGTCGTCATTGCGGTCGTCGTCGACGTCGCAGCACTGGTCAAGCGGGAGGAAGTCGGCGGCGCGCGGGAAGTTGAAGAGCGTCATGCTGTACCAGTAGAAGAGGAACGTGCAGCACGGGAGACCGGCGGCGAGCACGAGCGTGCCGTAGCCCGCAGGCTTGAGCGAGAGGAGGCCGATGAGCGTGAACTGCGCCATGAGCAGCGCGCCGAGGATGGACGTGAAGAGCGGCGGCCAGAAGGCGCCCATGGAGTTCTGCGTGTTCCACTTGGGGAGATTCACGAAGAAGAAGAAGCGCTTGTAGATGAGCTCCGAGGACGCGAAGAAGAGGACGCCGACGTAGCCCACGAGCGGCGCAATCGGCGCGAAGACAACGACAAGCAGGAAGATCAAGTACTGCTGCGCGAGCGAGAACGGCGCCTCGAGCTCCGACTCGTAGTTGAGCGGCGAGAGGAATAGCCACGGCTGCGCCACGGGTTTCTTCGCGAACGACGGCGCGAAGAGCTGGTGGAGCGTCCCGAGCAGGATCGGCATGACGCGCAGCATCATGAGCGGCAGGTTCACGCAGATCTGCACGATCGTGAACGTGATGAAGAGCAGGGACTGGCCGGCGATACTGCTGCCGAGGAAGAACACGAGGCGCTTGGGCTGGTCCACGACCGCCGCCACTTGCGCGAGCAGCGAGCCCGTGACCGCCGAGACGAAGAACATCTGGAAGACCTGGAAGTTGTTGAGCTTCACGAACAGACTCGCGTCCACCTCGGTGCGCGACAAGTGGCCCTCGCGCGTCGCGAGCATCTTGAACACGACGTTCGAGAGCGTGTTCATGAGCGAGAGGATGAGCGGCGACGACTGCTCGAGCACCTGCTGGAGCCACGGCTGCGCGTCGAGCAGCCGGCGCGCGAACGACGACATCTGCCGGAGGTTCTCGGGCTTTGCGAGCGACGTCACGAACGCCGTCGGGATGGTCCAGAACACCACGATGAGCAGTGTCGAGATGGCCGAGATGAGCACCCACGTCGACTTGGAGCCCTGCGGGAGCCCAAAGTTCTCCCACTGCACGTCGTCAATGTGCGGCGCCGCCTGCACGCGCATCTTGATCGGGTTCTCCGTCTGCAGCAGCTGCTGCGCCGCTTGCGCCGACCGCAGCGACCGGAAGCTCACGAACGCGCAGCTGCGCATCACATTTGGCGACGCCTTTGCTGCTGACGCACTGCTGTCCGGCCCTTGCACTGACGACGACGACGATGGCTTGATGAGCGGGTCCGTCTCGCTCGCGAGCACCGACGTGGACGACCGCAGCGTCGACGCGAGCTTCTGCTCGAGGTTCTTTAGTGACGACCAGCGCGGTCCGCCGGCGAGTGTGCCGTACGACGGTTTGGACTCTTTGATCGGGTCGAACTGCTCGTCCAAGATGCTCTTGCGCACAGCCACGATCGCCTTCGTCACGCGCGCGATCTCCTGGCGATAGAACTCGATCGAGTCAACCTCCTTCCCGCAGCACATGCCCAAGAACTTGTAGTCGACCTTGTGGTGCGGACGCACGACTGCACTCGCTGTCTTGCCGGCCTCGAGCGCTGCTTTCTGCTTGGCTTCGGCATCCTGGAGGTCGCTCTCAGCAGCCTCGAGGCGATACTGCAGCTGCGTGCGCTCGTTCACGAGCTCCTCCAAGCGCTGGCACTCGACGCCAATGTAGACGCTGTAGACCGTGCCGGGGAAGAGGTAGTCCATGTACGCCATGAGCGTCTGCGGCCGGCGCAGCGCGTGCGGCAGGTCCGAGACGACGATCGAGTACTGCTGCGCGCTTTTCTTCGCGAGGAACGCGTGGCGGCGCTTGCGGTACAGATTGTACTCGGCCACGAGCAAGTACATGACGTACAGCGTCACGGCGTAGGCTGCGAGCACAGTGAAGAGCAGGCGCCAGTCGCCTGGGCCGACGTTCGAGAGCGTGATGCGCTCGACCCAGTCCACTGGCACGAGCGTCGCAGCGAGTGACTCGGTCGTGACTTCGGCGCCAAGCGCCACTGTGGCATTGAGCGCCGCGTCGCCTTGCACTGCGAGCGCGAGCGGTGTCCAGCTGTAGAGCGGGAAGAGCGCGAACGACAGCGCGACACAGAGCAGCGCCACTTTCTGACCGATGCGGATGAAGCGCAGGAAGACCCAGGCATCGAGACCGCACTTCTCAAAGATGTCGGCGTCCGAGATCGAGAGCACGAACGGGATCCACGCGAACCACTTTGTGCGGCGCTCTGCAGGAAAGTCAAAGTGGTTCACGGGCTCAAAGAGCTGCTGCTTGCGGCGCCGCAGCACTTCGAAGAGCAGCCACGTGAACGCAAAGAACGGGAGGTACAGCCGAGCAGTCGTGAGTAGCACGTCGCTCGACGAGCGCCCCGAGGCATCAGCTGGCGCAAGCGACGCCGCGAGCGTCGTCGTCGTCGTCGCCGTCGACAGCGACTCGCCTTCCATCGTCGACGAAGAAGTTGATGGACGAAATGAAGGCATCCAAATCATTGCGAGAGAAACTCGTTGTTTTTGTCACTATCAGGTTCAAGTGGTCGCGTGGCCCACATCAAATAAATCAGACAGGATTGCGAGTGTTGTGTCAGTATTTCTCTTGCTTTTTGAATGCTGGACTGTACACAGCCAAGGAGATAGTGAAAAACAAAAGGGCGACACTACTCCACACACCCTCGCAAGTACGACGATTCGATCGAAGCTCGCACTTATTTGGCTGCACACAGTATTCGAAAACCGTTGCAACGATGCGTCAAATCCCTCCCTTTCATCACGGTAAGAAACACTGTTTATAGTTCGCCATTCAAAAAACCAGTGAAAGGCTAACAGATGACACAATCCGGACTTTGGACAGGTTGTCGAATGTGAAGAGGGCACCACGACCTCCAATGTCGCGCCAGATGCAGCTCGACACCTGCTGCAGCACCGCAGGTGAACGCTCTTCACCACTGCAAGCATCACATCGTTGCGACCATTATACGCTCCCTAGTCAGCTCGCCCTCCGCACTTGGGTTGTATCGTCGTGTGTCCATCTCATGACGACTCTCATGCGACTTCCCGCGGCTACTCCCTACAGCTTCAGTACTCTACGCACGCTTACG
>JAASFT010000317.1:0-23528 GCA_023333885.1 Globisporangium parvum
AGCCGCAGCAGCCGAAGCCACAGCAGCCGCAGCAGCCAAAGCCGCAGCAGCCGCAACAGCCAAAGCAGCAGCAGCCGCAGCAGCCAAAGCCACAGCAGCCAAACCCAGCGAAGCAGAGCTCGGGTGGTGCTTCCACCGGCGCCAAGCAGAGCTACTAAGCTCGTTCCAGTCTGGGCAACGCATCTGCCAGCTTTGATTTGGTGTTCCGTAGGCAGTGCAGCTCCAGTAGTGTGAATCCACATGGTATGCATCCAAGTCGCGTCAGCTCTGTATCTTGCAATACACCTTGCGTTGTACATCTTCACCTTGGCTACTCCTTCGGCTGCTCGCTACGCTTGAGACGCTCGTGTTGCTGCCGACCTCGTTGACAGGATCAATCGAGGCGGGTTGGCGTGTCAAGACATGGCTTCACAACAGCGAGCTGAAGCACACAGATGGGATCGCGCTTGGTCACACTGTCAGCGACTTTGCTCCGGGGCTCTTTGGGGTAGCTTGCGAGTCCTTCCAAGAAGAGCTTGTACTCGTGGTCAGTCCACGCACCACTGCCAACGTGCGCATCTGGAGGCGGTCCATCGGCGCGTCCTCGTCTGTGAGCTCCCTGTTTCGCGGCATCTTGCCTCTTGTGTCGAGTCCAGTGTCGTAGATCAGACTGCGACCGCCACAACACATCCACATCAACATCCCAGTATGGTATACAAACGCGAAGATCGAGCCTGCGACCTGAATACTAATTTCGATATTTCTCGTGGACATTATCGTGAATATAGCGATACCTAGGGCATACACAAGTCAAGTGAAATCCTGGGTTGGAAATGAAGAAAACAGTCTGCAAGAGAACGTCTCGACCGCAAGTCACATTGTATCTCGCGCCACTTGCCCACGTCGTCGTCGTCTTCGTCGCTAGTGTCGCTGACGTCGTCTCCTGCAGCTCCTGCGCCACACCCACACAACACGCACACACTCCCTCCGTAGCTCAAGACGCACTCACTCAGCATGAGCGACGGCTACGACCCGCAAAAGTCCCGCGTCGCGGAGGACACGCTCGCTGACTTTCTGCGCGCGCCGCTCACGGGCGACCTCACCGAGGTGCCAGGCATCGGCCCTGCTGCGGTCACGAAGCTCGCCGCTGGCGATGACGCGGGCGACAGCGTTGAGAACACGTTCCAGCTCATTGGCAAATTCCTGATGCTCAAGGTGCGAAGCGTGCTCGCACGTGCGCTACTGCGACGACAGGAGCGATCGGTCGCAAGCCACTGACATGCTGCTGCTGCTGCTGCTGCTGTGTGTAGAAAAACTCGGACGCGAACGACGACGGGCTGCTCGACTGCGCTGCGCACTGCGACGCGTTCTGGTTCTGGCTCAAGTCGAAGGGCATCACTGCGTACCGCAGGTGCGTCTGCGAGCGAGTATGAGTGCTGCGTCGGTCGCCACTGCATCGCTAACGTCTCTCTCGCTCTCTCACTTGCGGCGGCCATTGTCCATTCGCAGCGGCATCGTGATGGCGATCGCGGAGAAGGTGAACACGATGCTCCCGGGTATTTATGACGCAGCGGAGTTCCAATAGACTCGTCCTCTCGCCTCGTGAGCGCGTCTGTCACTGCGCGAGAGCACTAGCCATGCGTCGCGCCAGCGTAACGAAAGCACCACGTCCACTCTCTTGGTCCATTGTCTGTGTGTCTCTACGCTACCGCATGCCTCTGTCACACCAACAATCGCATGCTGGTCGTCCTCGAGGGCTGAAGAGCAGCGTAGCGACAATATATCCAATGCGCAACCCAACATCCCACACAACAGTCGAATGTGTTGTTGCTCTCAGATTCTCTTCCACATTCAGCCAACACGTATCCACATAACTAGTTGTGCGCGATGACTCGGCGTGCGAAAGAGCGCCGCATGGAGCGCGTGCAAGAGAAGCAGCGCGCGAGCGAAGAGCGCGCGGCGTGGGACCAAGCGCTGAGCAGTCGGCCCGAGTGGCGCCAATTGCTCGTGGCGATCGACGGACCCCAGAGCGCGGTGCAGCTCACGAACCAGCAGCACCAGCACAATCAGCAGCAGCCGTCGCCGCCTAAACCCAAGTCCAGTGCTCCAGCGCACAGCGAGATCGTGAACGCACTCCGTTGGAAGAGCACGCACGTGCCGATTGCAGCAGCGAGCGTCTTCCAGCTCCCGATCAAGCTCGATGCGCTCAAAGGCGTCCTGCACTACGAGTTCTCGACGCGCGACTACGACGTCAACTTCTCAGGTCCGTGCCTGTCTCGAGGACTGGACCCTCTCGTGCCTCACGTGGTGCGCTTGCTAGCCTGTCTATCAGTCGTTCACACAAACTGACCGCTACGTCGTACTGGTGCACTCGCACTTGCTACTGCGACGCAGTTCAAATGCTCTGCGCTGACGGGACGATGATCGAACTCGTCGAGCCGCAGCGCTGCGAGAGCCAGAAGCACGCGATCCGAGGGCAGCTCGAGCTCGTTGGACCCGGCATGGTCCTCTTGCTCTGGGACAACTCGTTCTCGTGGCTCAACACGAAGCAGCTCGCGTACAGCATTGAGCTGACACAGGAGACACCGGAGGCGTCTGCCGAGCGCAAGACCGCGCTCGCGCAGCGCGCGCGCCTCGATCGCGAGCGCGCGTTGCTCACAAACGACACGGAGCTCGAGCGCCTCAAGACGACGATCGAGACGCAGGCGCAGAGCATCGGGTTCCTCAAGCACCAGATCGATGCGCTGATGCTCCAGTTGCACGAGAGCGAAGCGGCAAAAGACGCGACCGTGGCAATGCGCGAGAGCGTACAGGAGCAGAGAGAGACGCTCGTATGGGAGATCCGAGGTGCGTACGCCTGGTGTCTATACTTGGGTGTCTGTAGCTAACGTGGGCCTACGTGTGTGTGTGTGCTTGTGCTGCAGCGCTGAACTGGCGCGCACTCGACAAGCCCGTACTCCACAATCTCTTTGCGTACTTGACACCGACGGACCTCACTGCGTGGTACGACGCACTCGCTTGCTAGCGTCAAGCTGCACGGAGACAGCTGCGAGTGGACTAACGCACCACGTGACGTGCTGCAGGTCGCTCGCGAGCAAGCTCTGGGCACAAAAGATCCAGGACTTCGTGGCGGCAAGCGAGTGCTCCAAGGAAGAGACGCCCGAGATGGCGTCGTGATCCAAGACGCCGTGCGTTTACGGTCTCTCTTGCCTCTCTATCTACTCGTTCTATCACCACGTCCACGGTCGCTCCACGAACGAGAAGCTGTCGCTGCAAGGCGGCGTCATCCGCTGCCCTGCTCGTCGAACGCGAGCTGCTCGATGGCTTCCAGCAGTTTCCTATCAGAGACGCGTCCATCCATCCGTCCGTCAGGCAATCGCCAGCTATGCAATAGAGCGTCCCCATTTGCTTCGTTGCCTAGTGCTCCTAGTCCTCCAGACGCCAGGATCGCCAGTAGCAGTACGTACTTTGCGGCGTCCATGTCGCTCGCGGCTTTCGCCGACAGCACGCTCGCACTCGTCGCTGGCTCGACGCCGAGCTCCCTTGTCACGTCGTCAAGTGTTGCGTCGATCGCACGGAGGACGCACTCTTGGTGCGCTGGACTCTCGTGCTCCTTGCCGATGCGATCCAAGGTCTGCGTCCCGCGCAAGCGTGTCACGACAGCGGGTGAGCGAATACGCCGTCCCAAACCAGCAGAGACAGCGACCCCACGCAAGGCGATGTACGTGGTGCGAGTCCTTGAAGTCTTCGTCAATCTCGTTCGCGCAGTGCTCGAGCTGCGCCAAGCGCGTCTTGAGACGCTCCATGTCGTCCTTTAAGCCCAAGAGCGAGCCGCGGCCAGTGAAGACCGACGCCGATCGCTCGGGTCGAACACGACGGTCCGAGCCCGCAAAGTGGCTCTGGTACCGTGCTCGACGAGCAGCAAGCGTCGCTGGCTCCACGCGTACGTCGTGCAGTGTGTTGCGCTTTAGTGAGGACGCTGGCACTGGTGCATCTCCTGTCGAGAGTGTGTCAAGGCGATCTGCTCGAGTTGTGGCTGGTACCGACTGCAGCTCCTCGCTCTGGGGTATCTGATCAGTCTCAGCAGACGATGCGGCGCTGGATCTGGCGGCTCGCGTGACCGGCAGCTCGCGTTCGCTCGGGACGCGGTCGGCAAACCGCACGACTTGGAGGAAGCGCTTTGGGAGACCAGACGGCATAGACTTGGACGGATCCAGTTCAATGTACACTGGGTACTTGTCCAGCAAGCTCGCAGAGGCAGCTCCCACGTTGCTCGAGTCGCTGAATGTGGACGGCGGCTGAGTCGTCGGTGCTATGGGATAGAGGCACTGAGTCGAGGCTTCGTAGGTAACCAGACAGCCGAGCTGCACCTGAGTCACTGCATCGCTTAGCTCGCTCGGAGCACAGTGCTCAGAGCTCTGAACGCCGTCGTTCGGGGCCAACGGAGCACTCGGTTCGTCGATCACAGCCTCAGCGGTTTGTGCTGCTGCTGATCTCAGTGTCACTGCATCGCTCGCCTCTGCACCGCTCGGTTGAGCAGACTGCATCGTTCGTGCTGGTGCTGCTTCCATGCGCTGGAATGCAAACTGCCTCGGTTTGAGTGAGATCGAGCGTCCACTGCGCGTCCGGTCGAGGAGCTGAAGACTCGCACTGCCATCATCACAAGCGTGCCGAAGTGTGAACACGAGCGGCTGAGCAGCGCCAAAGCTGACGGCTTTCGCTCGGAGCACTGGCGATACACGGACCGAGTCTTCAGACCCACTTACCGCTGCTGGCGCAAAGCTCACGGCTCCGCGTACGTCTGCTTCTCGCACACGGCGTTTGGGACTCCACGCGCTCTCGACACTCGTGTCGGCTGTCTCACTTGACTGGCTTTGTTGCTGCTGCTGCTCGAACCGACACGCTGCTGAGCTGCTCAAGAGATCTGGCGAGCTGCCTGCTCGCGCAGACACGTTCCCATGCTGCTTGCGAAGACTCAGGAGCTTGAGGACGTTCTGGACCGACTCGCGGCGCTCAGTCTGGCCGTGTGCTTGCTTTCGCTTCCGCGTCAATGCGTCGCGTGCTCGCTTGTCCAAGTCGCAGGTACGAAAGTCGATGTCTCGGATCGTTAGGTGCTCTGCACGACTCGCTCCAGCTGAGTCGCTTTGAGGCCGTGGCTTGACGTCTGTGGTCGCACTGGGTTCCTGAGGCACCTGCAGAGCGTGCATCAGTCCATCATCTCGTGTGACTGTCGCGCTGTCTCTTGAGTCCGCTGCGAGTGACCACGACCGCGCTCGCTCTTCGAACTCACGCTTCTGCGTCTCCAAAAGCGTGAGGACCTCTTGGCGCGAGATCGCTCCATCCGCAAGCGACGCGCGACTCTGCAGGAGCACGTGCTTGAGCTGCTGTGCGCCAGTGCCAGCTGCGTATGCGTTCGAGGTCCGTAGCGCGGCGCTTGCTCCAGTACTTGCCCTTGCAGTCACAGCGGCACACGGCATTTGTATCAGTGCCCACACTGTCTGCTGGAACGCAGCGTCGCAGCAGCAGTCGACGAACACGTCGATCTCTGTCGTCCAGCTCCGTGTCATCTCGTGCTTCTTTGGACTCTCGACGTACGCAGCGGTGCCAAGCGTCCTGGAGCCGCTCGAGATGCTCCAGCGAATGCTTCGCTTCACGTGACGCTGGAGAAACTGGCACCGTTGCTCCGTCTCTTCGATCGACGCTGTGTTGTCGAGCTCCGTCGAACGCTCTACTTGCAGCGCGTGTCGCAGTGCCTTGTACCGCTTGAGGTACCGCGCTTGGATCTTGTCAGTCGGGAACGCCCAGCACATCACTGCCACGGCTTTCGCGCGGTTCAGCCTCGCCGCGTCTTCGAGCAGCGAGATCTGGAGCGCAAAGATGTCGTCTGGCTTTGCGACGAGGACCCCCAGGACGTTGAGTTGCAGAGCACACGTCGCTGCGAGCGAGCCGAGGCGTGTGCGATCAAGCTCACTGATGCTTGCGCTGCCGTGAAGCAAGCGATCATGCGCCTTGAGCAGCTCAGTGCTTCGGACGCAGTACGCGCAGCGCTCGCGGACCCACATCGCCCACACTATGAGCGCCAGCGATCGCACAACCTTGTCGAGGTGGTTGTTGATCGATTGAGTCTCGAGGAGTCCGAGTCGGGGTTGGTGTGACAAGCTGAACGTCAGACGCTTGGGCATCCCCAGGTCGCACGACACAGCGTCTTGCGCTCGGTGAAGGAACTTGGCGACGAGCTTGGCGTCGTCTGCGCTGCTGCCGCCGCGGCCGTTGAGAAAGTCAAGGAGGAAGATCCGCTCAAACGTCTGCATGAGATGCTGTCCCTCGCGATCGCCATTGCACGCAGCGAGCTGCTTGAGATGCCACACAACGCGCGTCTTGAGGTCCAAACACCGCGCTCGTACACGTCGCTCGCGACTCGCGTGCGTCCAGAAGCGGCTCTGATACGACCCAGCACTCGCACTACTCTCTCGACGATCATCGCCATCATCAACGACACCAATCTCTTCGCGCCGCATGCGCTTGAGAAACTGCTCGAAGCGGTGCGTGACGACGTCCTTGGCGCTGCCGACGACGTCAGATGTGGCCGCCTCCGTACCTCTGATCCCGTGCTGGAACTCGAGCACAAGCGGGACTTCACGCAGCAGCGCTGCCATCTCACCGACGTAGCGCTCGCAGAGCTGAAGGTGGGTCGCCATCACCTCGTGCGATGTGCCACCGCGCTGTAGTAGCACACGCGGCTCGGACAAAGGCTGGCACTGCTTGGTCAGTACGCTGCAGATCTCCTGGAGATACGCGTGTGCGCGAGGGCTCTTGCTCTTAGCGCAGAACGCCACGAGCGTCTCGAGTGTCTGCGTCGCGCGTGCGAAATGCAGCGCTGTGCTCATACTCCAAGTGGGTGTCGTTGCAGCAGTGCTGGTGGGATGCCAGAGCGAAGCGAACTCCATCAGCTGCTCGGTGCGCATCGAAGCGGCCGTGTGACGCTGCTCTTGTGCGAGAGCCGCGATGTGCGAGAGATCCATGTGCACGCTGTGAATGCCGAGACAGCTGCATGCAATGACATACGATACGAGCACGAGCAGCAGTGCGTCGGGGCTCGTTGTCAGCGATGCGCTCGACGGAGTCTGGGACCTCAGCGCTTGGCACGTGCGCTTTGCGTCTGCGAGGAGGTCGCGGGTCTGATTCGCGTCTGCGAGTTGGTACGCTACGAGTGCGTTGCTCACTTGCCCGATCTCACCACTGACCACGTCCTCGCCAGAGCGAGTCACTTGCGCATCGATCCACTGGGTGATCACTGGGAGGTACAGCTCCTGGAACGCTTGTTCGTGGTGCAGTTGCTCACTGCCCGCGCCTCTGTGAGGCGTCTCGCTCCTTGCAGTTCGACAGATCGCTGCGAGCAATCGGATCTCGTGGCGGTAGTACTTCTGCCGTGCTTGTCGGGATGCGAACGCTGGTGGTGCAGCCAGGAGCTTTGTACTGATCTGACGGAGCAGTGAGACGTCGCTTGCAATGACGAGACTGAGCATCGACTGCACGACGCGCGCATGCGCTGCAGGAGCGACTGGCGGCGTAGTCGTGAGCACCTGACTCGCGATGATGCTCACGAGTGTGAAGAACACGTCTTGAAAGTCGTGCGCACTCTCAAAGAGCGCAATGCGCGCGATCTCGAGCAGTGTGGCAGAGGTTGGAGGCGCTGGAGATTGCTCCAAGTGCGCTCGGAGATCAGCATCCGTACGACTCTGTCGAGAGAGAATGCACACGCGTGTGTCAGCTCCCGCACTTCCTCCAAGCACCTCATCAGCAAAGCGAGGGTCGCACGTGGGAACGGAGCCGTCGTCGCCGTCGTCTCCTCAGTGAACGCTCGACTCGTGCGTCTTGACACGCCCAGGCGGCTCGAGACGCTTCAGCAGGCGCAGTCGCTCCGTCGCTCATCACATCGAGAGGAAACGCGATTGCACCAGACGCAGTCTCCACGACCATGCGCTTTGCTTGTGGGTCCCAGAAGAGCTGCAAGAGGGCACGAGCGTGAGGGTCAGGCGGCCAAGCGGCAGACAGCCTCACAAGTTGAAACGCACCTGCGTAGCAGCCGACACCGCTCGCCCCATCAACGTGCTCAGACTGAGTCGCTTGCTCGACGTGCTCGGCGTCTCAATCTCGAGCGCACTGAGCGCACTCGCGGCGCATCGAGACGCTAGCACCACTTGTCCTGCATGACATCCACATCCATTCGCGCAGAAAGCGTAAGGCACTGGGTCGAGAGAGAGAGAGTACTTGCCCGAATGTCAGCGAGCAGAGCAGTGCATGCGCACCATGTGCGACCAAGAGCGCAAGCGTGTCGTGCTCATCGATCCACACGGCGTCGACGATCCTCTGCTCCAGTACGACGCTTGGCTGCATGTTCTCGACGTCGAGTGTAGCGCTAGAGGTGTCGCTGTCGAGTGCGAACTTCACTGCGACGTTCTCGACTGCGAGCGTTGCGCGCGTCGACGTGGCGTTCACACGCAGGTGCATGGCTGGTGGCGGCGATCCGGCAGCGCTGCGAAGTCCGCCAAGTGACTCGATTGATACGACAGTCGACCAGTGAGCGCTCAGTGTCCAGTTGGCGTCGACGTCAAACGTCCACCTGTGCACGACCACTCTGCTGCTGCTGCTCGACGACCACCTCGCGTGCACCAACGTGAAGCAGTGGCCGAGCAGCGACGAGCGCGTGTACCGCCCAGCACTGCACGCGCTAGCACGTGAGTGCAGTGCCGAAGCACTGCTGTGTGCGTCGGCACAACCAACTGGGAGCTGTCGCTGCTTCCACTCACCTGCGTCGAGAGGACTGGCGTGAGGCGCTGTTGCTGATGCAGTCCAGTGCCACATGCAGCCGCGCATCGAGTCCGCAACGACCACACTCGTGCCACTTGCATCGACTGCCCCAGCGTCGATCGATAGGTCCGTCGCCCCACCCAGTGGTGTGCTCTTGAGCGTCGCACTTGCGATATCAGCAACGTGCACAGTCACGTCCTGGCGAGACGCATGGCGATCGTCGACTGCTACTGAGGATGCTCTGGCGCGTGACCACATCAGTACAAACTGCGAGCGCGCATCGTTGCCATGTGGCGCAAACGCTACGGCTTCTGGGAGACGGATCACTGGAGTCACTAGAGCGGTTGCACTCGCGTGCAAGTCTGTCGTGTGCGAGTCTCTTTGCGGACGATGCACGAGTAGCTGCGGCTCTGGCGCGCTCTCGTATGTCACGATCCCAGCAGCAAAGACTCCGATGACACGCGGTCCGGATGAAGAGCTTGCAGAGTTGCTGTTGCTCGCTACGGACGCTGCAGATGCCGAAGAGCCCGCACTCGATGCGCACGCAGACGCACTACCGATGCGCACGCGCTTCATCCGCTTCATTGCATGAGACACGAGGCGGTCAGTGCGAGCAACGACGCCTCAAGCGCACGACAGTTGGCGCATCGAGCGCTTGCTACAGACACGCAGAGCCTCACACTCACTCACACGCAGGCGCGCACCTGTTCGTGGATGTCGACATGTGCTTGGCGTCTTCGTAGCAGTCTTAAAAACTAAATACATAGAGAGGTTTCCTCTGCACTCTTGCTGGATTGTCTTAGCGAACGCTGAGCCAAATACAAAAAGCCAAAGAGCTAAGCATGGAGGCGCGAGCACCAGCGCTCGGCGACAAGCGCGCGTCGGACGACAGCTCGGACGAGGACGAGCCGATCGCAGCGACTGGCAGTGCGACGTCTAGCACTCCGGCTGCATCGGCAGTAGCTGCAGCTGTCTCGGCGGACGACATCAAGGTGCGTCTCTCTTCCAGCAGTGAGTGGCGTGTATGCGGTCACAGCTCGCGCGACCGAGTGGACCGTTGTGTGGAGAGCGAAGCGAAGCGCTGCTCACCCGCTTGGGTACTAACACAGGCGCTTGCGCATGTGCGTGTGTGCGCGTGCGTCTTCAGAAAGCCTGGATGGACGCAGACGACGAAGACGAAGAGGAGGAAGACGCCGAGTGGAGCCAGCTCCCGTCGACTGCCACCGCGACGCCACCAGCAGGAGCAGGAGCGGCCGCCCAGGACGGCTCGAGTGACGCAAACGCGACGCCAAAGCTCAAGCGCTGCCTCGAAGCAGTCGAGACTGACGCATGGAACGCTGACGCGTGGCTCGCGCTCATGAGCGAAGCGCAGCAGCTGCCGATCGCCGACGCTCGCGCGCACTACGAGCGCTTCCTCGAGCGCTTCCCAACCTCTGTGCGTCCTTTGCGTCCATGTATCGGCCCTCGCTATGCAGCGTCTGCGCTAACGCCCGCGGCGCGTGGGTATGTGTCTGTTCCTTGGTGTAGGGTCGCTGGTGGCAGCTCTTTGCCGAGCACGAGCTGCGCGAGAAGCAGTACGAGCGCGTGCAGGCGATCATCCAGAAGTCGCTCATGCAGCTCCGGTGCCCGCACGTCGAGCTCTGGCGCTTCTACCTCCACTTCACGAAAGTCGTGAACGTCGACGTCGCCGTGGCGTCGAGCGATCCCGAGGCGATCCGCACGGCGCGGCAGCTCATGTGCGACGCGTTTGAGCTCGCGCTCGAGCGCGTCGGCGCGTCGATCCACGCGGCACCGATCTGGCAGAGCTACCTCGCGTTCACGCAGGAGGACGCCGACCCGCAGGCGTTCCTCCACGTCCGCAAGCTCTTCCACCGCGCCGTCGCGATGCCGCAGCTCAACATGGACGCGCTCTGGCGCGAGTACGAGAAGTTCGAGCGCGCGATCCCGAACAACGACGCGCTGGCGCAAAACTTCTTCAAGGTCTTCCGCCCCAAGTTTGACGCCTCGCGCGCGGTCCTGCGCGACCGCAAGAAGCTCTACGACAGTGTCAACACGAACGCTTTGGCCGTGCCGCCGGCGCAAGCGACTGCGCGCTCGGACCTCGCACAGATGCAGGCGTGGGATAAGATCCTGGCGTTCGAGATGGGGAACCCCGAGCGGCTTGACCCGATTCGGCTCAAGTCCCGCATGCGGTACACGCTCGAGCTGTTTGTGAGCGTGAAGCGGCACTACCCGGACGCGTGGTACCAGTACGCTGTGTACGAGACCGACGCGAACGACCGCGACGCCGCGACGGCAGTCTTTGATCGCGCGCTCGAGGCGATCCCAGACTCGACCTACTTGGCGTTTGCGCTAGCTGACCACCACGAGCTCCACGGCGACGTCGCAGCTGCGAAAGCGATCTACGAGCGCGTGCTCAAAGACAACGTCTCAGCGCTCGCGTACGTGACGTACCAGCGCTTTGCGCGCCGCGCGTTTGGCGCCAAGGGCCTCGCAGAAGCGCGCAACGTGTTCAAGCGCGCGCGCAAAGACGAGCGCGACGGCGCGTGCACGTACCACGTCTTTGCTGCGTCTGGTGCGTCGTGCGTCGTGCGTTGTGTCGTCGTCGGACCTGCGTTGCAGGACCCTGCGTGCTAACACGTCTCTGTGCTATGGTGGCAGCGCTGCTCGAGTTCTACAGCGACAGCTCGGACGCGGGGAAGGACATTGCGCTCAAGATCTTCGAGCTCGGGCTGAAGAAGTGCATCCAAGAGCCCGCCTACGTGCAGTGCTATCTAGACTTTCTCGGCCACCTCAACGACGACAACAGTGCGTTCGCTTGTCGCTCATTCCGTCGCTCGCGCTTGTCTGCTTGCGACGTTTGCTCGCCCGTGGTCGTGCGGCGATGGCTGCTGCATCTGCTGCGGGTGCCTTCAGCGGCGACTGCGCTGGCAGCAGTGCGCTCGCTGTAGGCATGTGAACCTGATGTCTCACGCCATTCTGTCCGGTCTGTATGTGCTCAGACATGCGGTCGCTCTTTGAGAAGGTGCTCGCTGTGATGCCAGTGGACGTCTCGCGACCGATCTGGGACCGGTACGTCGCGTTTGAGCACACGATGGTCGCGAACGGCGGCGACTTGGCGACTGTCGCCAAGATCGAAGCGCGGCGCGCACAGGCGTTCCCGGACGCGCCGTTCGTTGAGACGAAAGGGCTCTTGAGCATCGCGCATCGGTACTCGTTCCTTGACTTGAAGCCGCCAGCTGCGAGCGACCAGGGCTTCCTCGATCTGTACGGCGCATCGAAGCGCGCGAGCGCTGGTCGCAGCGACGACAGTACGGAGCGGCTCGGCGAGTTTGCGGGCGGCCCGGGACCTGCGTTTGTGTACTCGGGTCCGACAGTCTTCCCTGGTCTTGAAGGCAGTCTCATCGACGTCGACAGGTACGCTGGTGTCTGTGCAACATCGTGGGGGTCGGTCAAGCGCTTGCAGCGTCTTCGGACTCCTGCATACCTAATGGCGACCTTGTGGTCTCTGTACATCCGCTGCTTTCAGACAAGTGCCTGGTCCACCGGTCCCGGACTTCCTCAAGGCGTTTGCGTCCATGTTGCCGCTGCATCTCCAGTGGAACGGACCAGTCGCCGATGTCGAGCACATCTACCGCGCGCTCCTGGTCGTGGACTTTCCGCCACGCGCGCAGATCGAGCACTCGGAGAAGCTCCGTCAGCAGCAGCAGCTCCAGCAACACCAAGCGCTGCAGCAGCAGCAGCAGGCGGCCGAAGCAGCGCGGAACGGCCACGATGGCGACGGCGAGCCGGGCGTGACGAGCAAGCGTCCGGCGCACGACGTCTTTCGCTCGCGCCAGAAGCAAAAGTTGGCCAAGTTCACATGAGCCTGAGACTGAGAGCGAGACAAAGAGAGAGAGAGAGCGACTGCATTTGTTCCGTCGCTGGTGTCAACACGGACAGAGTCATCCTTCCATGCGTCGCTGGCGCTTGTGGTCGTACGCGGCGGGACGCGCGCTGCTGGTCTCGGCGGCCCGCGGAGCCGACGTGCTGGCGGCCGGTCGCACTTTGCGCCGCACTTGCGGCGTGTGCGTGATTGCAGGTTCAGCAGCAGGACGCGCGTCGTCGTCTCGGGTCGACCTGCCCATCAGCAGCAGCTCGTCGTCGCCACTCGCATCGTCTTCAGAGTTGACGGTGTCGTCGTCCTCGTCGTCCTCGGCGCCTTCGTTCCATCGCCAGTCCAGGTCGCGGTCCCAGTCGCTGAGACTGCCGTGGATGAGCTCGTCCTGGATCACGGCGCCTGACCGGAGGAAGAACTCGGTGTCGACTGTCGGACTGAGCGGGAGCCACGTGCGCTCTGCGTCGAGTGCCGCAAGCTCGAGGTTGTTCACGTCGCTGGATTGATCGTCCAGTCCAGACCAGTCGAGTTGGTCAGTCAGCTAGGCAGTGCAATGCACATGCACGCACTAGCAAGCTGCACGCACCTCTGGTGCTCGACAAAGTCGCGCAGCTCATCGATGCGGTGCGCAAAGTACGGCAAGTGCTTCGACTCGCCCTTGGAGATCCACCGCCGCTTCCGGAGCTTCTTCCCGTACACTTGAGCGAGCAACGCGCTCGTCCAGCGGCCTTTTGCACGCTTGCCTGCAGTCGGGTGGCGCTTGTCTTTTGCAAGCAGTCGGCCGTTCTGCTGCATCTTGAGCGCCACGCGCTCTTGGAAGCTCGCGAGCACGCCGTTCATCGCATTGAGCACGCTCTGCGCTGCCTCAAAGAGCGCTTCGAGGTGGCGCAGCTCGCCCCAAGCGACATCATTGGTCTCCTCTGCGCGCCACGCAATGCACCGCTGCAGCACGAGCCGGACAGTCTTGAGCACGTGCGACGCGCCTTGGAGCACGACCAGGTTCCTGTTCATGCAAGTTCACAACAGTGTTGGCACGCGAGTTGTCGTCTTCACAGCTGCACAGGGATCAGGCAATAGACGTGGAGAGGATGATCACATAGCACGCACGTCTTGACTGGCAAGTCAAAGCCTGCACGCTCCGCGTCGACGTAGAGCATCAGGACGTTGTGCACGACTGCGAGCGCGTCACAGATGTCGTCAAACGGACCGGTCTCGCGCTCGGACGCGATGCTGCGACTCGCTCTCGGCGCCGCACTCGCGAGCGACGCGACGGCGCACAGCACGACAGCATCGAAGACGAACGGGAACGTAGAGATTGTCAAGCTCGCGAGCACGAGGTGTTCGCCGTCAACCACGACTGCTGGATGGTCGGGTCGCTTGTCTTCATCGCCTTCGTCATGGCTGTCGCTTGAGTCGGCTAAAGCTGCTGCTGCGTCCGACCTGTTGCGCTCCTTCTCGTCGGCTGGAGGTGCGACTGAAGCGACGAGAGCCTTCATTGCGTCGAGGTAGAACGCCATCACAGCTGTGCGATTCGCTGCACTGCTCGCAAACGCCCACGAGCCGACGACGAGGAACGCGAGGTGGCGCCACTTGCGCGACGTGCAGCGGTACTTGGCGAGCGAGCAGTGGCTTGCGCAGCTCAGGGCGACGACAGAGCGCGGGAGCGTGTGGATCGGGAGCTCTTCGCCTAGCGCTCGCTCACTCACACGTGCGCTGACTTGAATGCGGAGCTCGGATGGGAACGGGTGCTGCAGCATGAGCATGCACAGGCGGCTGATCATGTGCTGCTTGCGCGTACGTGCTGTCAAGACCACGAGGATGTCTACGAGCGCACACGCGAGCTGTGGGTTCTGTGTGCAACGAGGTCGGACGAGCAAGAGGGAGATGGCGCGTGAGTCTCTACAGCGCATCCGCTCTGTCCAACGAGTGCTGTGTGCGTACCTTTGCCTTGAGCGTCTCTTGCAGGAGGAACTTGTAGAAGACCTCCAGGTGACCACGCTCGCCCTCCGAGTCGTTGATGCTCCTCTCCTGTCCGCTCGCACCAGCTGCAAACAGCGCGACCACTGCACCGCTCTGGACGCCGCCAGGCGGCGCGTCGGCATCGTCGCAGCACTCGAGGACATGGACAAAGAGGCTGTAGATGCACAGCAGACTCTGCATCGACTGCCTCTTCGCGTTGCTCGAGCTTGCGCGAGGTGCAACACCGTTGTCGTCGCTGCTGCTATCGCTGTCATCGCTACCGTCGTCATCGTTGCCGTCGTCACAGCGGTCGTCAGCATCAGCGTCCACTTCGCTGTCCGAGGTGGTCGAGGCTGCACCGGCACTAGCTGTAGCTGCGTTCGCGACTTGGCTGAGTTCGCAGGCTCGCGCACTCAAGTACATCAGCATCTGCCGTCCTTCGCTCGACAGCAGCAGCACGCGCTTGCTTTCCGATGCACTCGCACCGTCGTCGGTGTCAGCACTATCCAAGGTACTTGCGCCAGCTCGCCACGCCGATGCGCTCTCGCCACTGTCCGAGCGCAAGTGGAAGCTCAGGACGCGGAGCAGCGCGAGTTCGTGCGCCAGTGGGAACGCCTTGCGCGTGTTCGAGTGCACGAGCGCGTGGAAGAACAGACAGAGTGTGCGGAGGTTGATGCCATTGAGCGACGCAGCCGGCGGATCCTCCGCGCGTCGAGCGCTCTGCCCAGTCATCAAGCGCTCCGCCACGTTGCACTGACAGCTCAGCCACTCGATCTCAGCTGCGCCATCGCGCGTGCCCTTGCTCTTTGCTTCGTCCAAACGCGCTTGCAACACGTTCTTCTGCGCCACGATCGCTCGCTCGAGCTGGTCACGCAAGTCCAAACAGAGCTGGAGACGCACGACGAGTCGCTGATGCAGCATCGCTGTGTCACTGCGTCTGCTGCTGCTCGCTGTCGCACCTCGCGCTACGCGGGCTGCGATCTCGTTTGTACTCACGACAGCGAGGACAAGACAGCAGACCAGGACCCAGATCACGTCGTCGAGCGCCCGTGGCTCGAGCATCAGCGGCCGCGACGTACTCGGCGAGGTGAGAAACGTTTGGTGCAGCGCTGGCAGTACGAATCCGCAGTCGAGCACGACGTCCTGGCGCTTGGTCGGTGAGAACGCCATGTAGCTGTGGTAGAGCTGCTGTAAGAGCTGCAACTTGGCCGCGTACGCGCGGTCGAGCGCGGCGTCGCGTGCAGCCACTGCGTCTCTGTCGCCAGAGCTCGCAGCGCTCGAGTGTTTGTGCGCCGCCGCGACGTCGAGCTGCATCTTGCGGGCAAACTCAATCAGATCGGCGACGAGCGACGCAGCAGACGACTCGAGACACTCTGCTGCTGGACAAAGCCCCTCGTTGTACGGCCGGTCAAACACGAGCACGTTGCCAGCGCTTCGCACAACAGCAACGCCGTCGCGCGCACTCACCACGAAGCTCTTCTTCCGAAACACTTGCGCCATGAGCGAGGCGCAGAGCGATCGCTCCTCCTCAGACGTCACGCTCTTCATGAACGGCGACGCTGCGTCGGTCATGACGTCTTGCACGAGCCGCATCGCGTGCAGCAGCGTCTCGTCGCTTGCAGCAGTCGAGAGCAGTCGGAGGACCCAGCTCACGAGGGACTTGCGATCGCGCTCTTCCAATACGATCGGACTCTTGAGCAAGTGACCAGCGAGGAAGAGCGCCATGAGCTGCTTCACTTGCGTCACACCGCTGCTGCTGCCGCTTCGGAGATGCAGCTGCGCGTGCGTCGAGCTCGCGACGCTTGCGCGCGACACCAGCTGCTTCTGGATCGTGATCATCAAGAGCGAGAACACGCCGCGCTCTTGCGTCGTGAGCGCAACCATCGTGCCGCAGAGCGTGTCGAGGATGTGCGCTGGGTAGCTCCCAATGCCCGCAGCAGCACCAGGGCCAGGCGCGTCGCTCGTCGCCGATGCAATCGAGTGGAGATGGTCGAGGAACAAGTGTGTGTATGGCGCGAGGACCTTGCTGTCATCGTGTGCGAGAGCAGCGAGACGCCGTGCTGCGGCTTCAGCGATCTTCCAGCACAGCACACCGCGCGTTTGCTGCGCTGACTTGCTCGTTGCGAGCATCAGGAGCTTCCTTGGCTGGCTCGACAGTGTGAACAGCAGCGTGAGCGCCTAGCAACCGCCATCGGAAAGAAGCAGCGCACAGTCGCAAGTCAGTCGGCCGCATCGCCAGAGTGATGGCGAGTGTCCTGGAAAGCGAGCGAGTCAGCGCGCACCTCTTCATGCACAGCCGTCTTCGCGCCAATGAGCGACCCCAAGCAGTCGACTGCGATCGGAATGTACCGCAGCGCGAGCGTCGTCTTGGTCAAGTCCTGGAAGCAGGCGGCGAGGAGGAAGCTGCAGAAGCGGACGAACGCCGGCAAGAGCGCTCGCCACTCGGGCTGCACGACCTTTGCGAGCACTTCGCGCAGCACGCCGCGCTGGAACTGGCCACGGTGAGCGAGGTACGACGCCGTCTTGATCGCGATCTGCAGGACACAGACGTGCGTGAGCAACCCGACGCGTCGGACGCCTGACAGGACAAGCGCCGGCGACAGGGACTGCGCACCTCGTTCTCGGTGGACTTGCCCATGAGGTGCGTGAGCAGAATGATGTCGAACGGCGTGAGAGTGTCTGCAAGGCGCACGGCGCGCAGGAGTGAGCTGAGAGTGCTGGAGCCAACGACAGCGAAGCGACCGATGACCTTCCCCAACCAGGCCAGGAGAGCTGAGTGAGTGAACTGGCTCAGGATTCACGCCAACTGAGTGGCACGTAGCGACGCACCTCTAGAGTAAGGCACAGCGTGCCCGAGTCAATGCGATTGCACTCAACACGGAGCTTGGCAGCGATCCGCGGCGCCGTGGCGGCTGTCACCATCGACAGCAGACTCTGCACGACTGCAGGTACGTCTGCTTCCACCGCTGCATCGAGCAAACACTATGCGGATGGGCAGCCAGCTCGTACGTCAGCCATCTCGTAGCAGTGAACGACCAACGCGTGCAGACGCCAGCGCGCTTGCGTACCTCGGTCGCGTCCAAGACTGCGCTCTTGTCACCTGCGTCAAGCGGCAGGTCGGCGAGCGAGCCGAGGATGGGCACGAGCAGCGACCGATCGCTCGCAAGCAGCTCTAGATACGCCTCTACGACTAGCTTTACGCACTCTTGTGACTGGTACGTGAGCTGCATGTGTGCATTGTACCGACACATCACACCAAAGCAACAGCAGCGCACCAAATGACACGCAGTGAGTGCCCGATGCCGCCACCGTCGCTTCAGTAGCAGTCAATGCGGCGGCAACACCGTGTGCACTTACCTTGGAGAGGTGGTGGATCACGAGCACGCGGTGGTCGCAAAAGAAGAGCAGCGAGAGCGCATCTTCCGTGAGCTCGCGCGTCGGCGCGACAAAGTTTGCAACCAGCCGCAAGAGCGCGTTCACGTCGTCGTCCGTGTCGCGCTTGTTGCTGCGCAGCCGGTCGAGCACGAGCTGCGCCGTCTCGACGCGCTGTGCGCTGCTCTCGACGCGCAGCAGTCGGCGGACTAGATCCTGCGCGTCGGCAAACGCGCCGTCCGTGATCAGCTCGCGGTGCTGCTCCAGCTCGTCATGCATGTTGCGTGCTGCGTTCGAGAGTTCGATAGTGAAGAAAGCAAGAGCGTGTTGGCTGCACCGCGTGCGGATGTTATCGCGATGGCACTGTACATTGGCGCGTATGTGATCCGCTTGTCGCTGTACTCGCTGTCACCTCGAAGCGTCGTCGTGAAAGTGCAACCGCCGCGTGCACGACGCTCGACTGCTACTGCTCAGTTCCGCAACGAGCACGAGAACGAGCGCACTCGCGAGAGCATGGAGGTGCAGCAGGTGCCGCCCGAGTCCGCGACGCATGCAGCTGAGGCTGCGTCGCCTGCGCGCGGCAGCAAGACCGATGTCGACGAGACGCCTCTGGACGCTGTCATGCTCCAGCCAGCAGCACCGACGCTGGGTGTCGCGCTGTCAGCTGCAGACACCTCGATGTCGCCTGCTGCAGAGGCTGACGCCGCGACTGCGCCAGTTGCTTCTCCCGGCTCAGCATCGCTGCAAACGCACATACGCGCCGAGTCGAGTCCAGCGCGTGACACCTCCGCCGATATTGACTTCACTGCGCTTGACAGCAGCGTAGATGCACGCGATAGTCACTGGATGGACGGCGCAGGTGCTGCGTCAGCTGTATCTCGCTCAGACGAGATGCAAGTTCCTCTGTCTGCGTTTGGATCGAGCGCAGACTGCGACCAACGCAAATGCGACGAGTCGATGGAGGCGTCGTCGCCAGTGCAGTCGGTCTCTGACGGCAGGTCGCAGCGGCTGCAGGAAGGCAGCGATAGCGCAGAAGGAGTCGAAGATCTCATCGCGCTGCCGTCGCCAGTCGCAAGTGGCGTGTCTCGAGGCGCTTCGTTTGATGTCTTTGCGACGTCTCCTGTGAAGCAGATGCCGAGAGAGCTGAGCGAGGCGGACGACGCGCCACTGGCGAGCTCTGCGTCAACGACGAGCGACCAGGAAGCCGCAGTCGAGCTTGCTCCAGCGATGTCAGCGCTCAGTCTCGGCATCGATGACGCGACAAAAGACGCTGAAGTGAGTCGAGACGCGTTGACGACTCAGAATACGGAGCACGAGAGCGAAGACCAAGAGAGCTACGACAGCGACTGGGACGCTGACGCAGCAGACGCCACAGGGCAAACACCAGACAACGTGGTGGAGGGTCTGTCGATCGCAGCACCTCCAGCAGCATCAACCGCGATGGCCGTCACGAACGACAACGAGTTCAATCGCCCATCGTCGCCTGGACAACAGCGTCACTTAGAGTCAGCGTCGCCAGCAGCGTCTCCTGTGGCATCCACCCCAGCGTCGCCACTCGCTATCGAGAGTATCGCTGAATCGTCAGGCGCAGAGGAGGCAGCAGAGCCATCACCTGCCGCTGCCGCTGCGATGCAGTCCGGCTTACCGAGTGACGCGCAGCTGCCGTCGTTCTCATTCGCACCAGGAGCGTCTGGCGTTGCTGATGAGTCACCTGTGAAGGCGCGCGTATCTGCTGCGAATCAGGTGCCATCACCGGAGCAGCAGTCTGCGGATTCGCCAGTCAAGTCGCAGCTACAGCGCTCTCCTGCTCGAGCAACAGCACGCGATGCGCGAACGTCTGAGAATGACGCGCGTCCGTCGTCGAAAGAGCCGCTCCCATCCAAGGCGAGCAAAGCACTGAAAACGAGCGCAAGCTCAGAGACGAAAGACTCGAGTGCGCCGAGCAAGGACGCGAAGCCGAAGAACGGACGTGTTGCTGTTACGAAACCCAGGGCGAGCGACTCGGTGAAAGTGAAAGCTCCGGCAGTGGCGCCTACAAGGGCCGCTGCAGTCAAGCCGAAAGCTGGTAGCAGCGTGTCCTCGAGTGGAGCTGCAGTCACGAGAGCGGCTCCACTATCGAAAACCCGGGTCGACGCGTCATCTGGGCCACAGACGCGCGAGCGAGGAGCCAGAGGTACGAACAACAAATCGCCGGTACCTCCAGCGCCAGGGCAACCAAAGCGAGAGTCATCAGCTGCTTCTGGCAAGCTCAAAGCGAGCAGTACTGCACCTCCACCAGCTCCTACTTCACTTGAGCAAGAGGGACCAAAGAGCGTCAAGAAGCGACTCAGCTCGTCCGAGCTCGAAGCTGCGAGCAACCGTCTCTACTCGGACGCGCTGGAGGCAAAAAAGCGCAAAGAGGTGCTGAAGGCAGAGCTCGAGGAGTCGTTCACGTTCACGCCGCAAGTGAACGCTGCGAAGCGGCACGTGGTCCCAGACGAAAAGAACCGGTTCGTGCTCTTGCATGAGAAAGCGATGGATGCGGCGAAGCGCAAGGGGGAGCTGAAGCAGAAGCGCGACAAGCCCGAGTGCACGTTCAAACCCAAGATCACGGCAAAGGCGAAGAAGTTGACGACTAATTCAACGAAGCCGCGGTACGAGAACCTGTACCAGCAAGCGCACGAGATCAAGCAGAAGCGCGAAGAGAAGAAGAACGAGATCGACCAGAAAGCTGTGGACGAGTGCTCGTTCAAGCCCAAGATCAAGACGATGAAGTCGCCGACCAAGTCGCGACCGCTCTACGACGCCGAGCGGCTCAAGCAGAAGAAGCTCGCGCTCGAGCAGAAGAAGATTGAAGCAGAGCTGAGCGAGTGCACGTTCAAGCCCAAGGTCGTTGCCAACAAGACCGCGAAGAGCAAAAGCGACGACGCTGCAGCTGCCAAGACCGCCGGAGGGGACTCGAAGCTCTTTGATCGTCTGTACCAAGCAAGCCAGAAGCGCGCAGAGAACCTGGAGAAGCTCCGTCTCGAGCGCGAGGAGCAAGTGAAGTCAGTCGCAACGTTCCACCCGAAGATCACGAGCTCCGGGGCGACCAAGAGCGCCGCCGGTGCGAGCAAGCAGCCATTTCACGAACGGCTCTACAGCAAAGACCACATGCAAAAGGTCACCGCGGATCGCGAGCAGAAGAAGCTCGAAGAGGTCCAGAAGTTCTCGTTCAAGGTGCGCGCCTGCTCTTGCTGGTTAGTCTTGTCGTTCTGGAACAGCTCGTCGATGTGCGCTCACTCGCTGCCTCTCACTCTTGTGAGCCGCAGCCGCACATCACGGCCGTGCCAGACGAGATCAAGTCGAAGCAGAGCAGCGCGTCGAATAGCCCAGATAAGAGCATCTTTGAGGTGTGAGCTAGCTGCTGCTGCTGATGCTCTTGTAACCGGATGTAATCCACAGCGCGCGGTGAACTGACGCTTCGACTCTCTCTCTCACTTGCTCTTGCTCCTGCTGCTCCTGCTGCTATGCTCCAGCGCTTGTACGACGAGAAGGACCGCGTGAAGGAGAAGATCGAGCTGAGCGAAGAGATCAAGAAGCAGAAAGAGATGGTCGGCTGCACATTCCACCCGCAGATCGAGACGAGTCCGAGCCACCCAGCGAAGGACAAGCCGAGCGTCCCGATCTGGGAGCGCTTGCTCAGTTACGACAAGAACCAAGTGCTCGAGGAGCGTGAGAAGCAGCGGCAGGAGCTCGAGATGCAAGAGTGCACGTTCAAGCCCGAAGTGACGCCGTCCGAGTACTTCACGCCGTCCAAGAGTCCGTCAGCTGGCATCTTTGATCGCTTGACGACTGGCGGTGGCGCTGCGAGCATGCCTTCGAGCGACATGAAGCGGAGAGAGAGCGAGCGCAAGGGCTTTGGGAGCGTGCAGCACAAGCGGCGGTCTGTGCCAGAGGTGCGTTGCTAGCGCGTCGTGAATGCAGACCGAGTCGTGCTGCGCTGGGAGTAACGAGAGGTACCTGCGTCTCGCTCTAGCTCGGTGCGTTCAAAGAGCCGGTCGACGCAAACTCGGTTGGAGCAACCCTCACGTCATCGAACATCGTCATGACGCCCGAGCCGACGTCCGCGAGCGCGAGTGCGAACCAGCCGAGAAGCGCACCGGCATCGTCATCGAGTCTGCCGTACTCCGAGTCGATGACTCTCGAGCGACCCAAACGCGAGGACGCTGCATCGTCGCCATTAAACGGCGAGGCGCTTGTGCCAGCAAAGACGCGGGGAGTAGAGTCGTTTGTGGATGACCGCACAGGTCCAGAAGATGCAAACGGCGGATTCGCCAACAACACGGTGCGTTGCTCGTCGCGCTAGGGACCAGCACCAGTCCGTTCGCAGCTGATCGATCGATCGACTGCTTGTTCGATGCAGGACGAGTATGGGATGGTGAACCACGGCCAGTCGATATTGGAGAACTACGACTCGTGGGCGATCAACCTCGAAGAGAAGATGCGGCGCCTCTCGTAGAGACCAACGCCGACACGTGCAAGACGTGAGCAAGAGAGAGACCACTAGTACATGCGTAGAGCAAGAGTCGCTGACCGAGAGAGCAGCAGAGAACGAAGGCGTCCGCCGCGCAGCAGCAGCGGCCACCGTTGCTTCGATACACGAATGCAATTCCGTTTCTTTCGGTTCGGAGCAGAAGAGCGAGCGAGGGAGGCAACTTGGCGCGAGCGCAAGCTACCAGGGCCGCAGTAGCAGTGCGCACTCACTTGGCTGTCTGCAGGTCCACGACTTCGAGCTCGTGCTCTGCGACGAGCGTCACGCCTTCGATCTTGGCGAAGCTCAGGAGCGACGTCTTGGCGTACGTGAGGAACACGCGCTTGAGGAGTGTGTTGGGCTTGCCGTTGATCGTCGTGAAGAGCGCGAAGCCGTGCTGCGGGTCGTAGCGCAGCACGCAGTCGCGCCGAAGGAGCTCGAGGCGAAAGTGGTGGACGTTTGGCCCAATGTGCTTGGTCGCGTAGTGGTACGTCGTGCTGCGCTCGATCGGCGAGAGGTCTTGCCGCGGGTTCCCGCTCTTCTCAAACATGAGCCACTCGGCTCTCACAGGCGCGACCGTGTCCAAGTCGGCCTTGGACTGGATGCGAGGCACGCAGTCGAGGAAGCGTTAGCCGCATCGCACATGCCTGACAGACAGATAGATAGCCAGACGTACGCGCAAGTTGGCTTTGAAGATCAGGACGTTCTTGTTCGTGCTCTTGTGAATGAGAAGGCACAGTCCCGGCTCGAGCTCGCGCGCAAGGACGTACACGCGCGGGTCCTCGATCACGCATACGCTCGACGTGTCGTGGTGCTCGAGCTTGATCTTTTGGAGATCGCTGCTCGACAGCAGCGGTCCGAGCGCTCGGTAGTGCGCTGGCACGTACGCCTGCTCGAGCGCCGTGAGCATGTGCACGATCTCGTCGGCCCACTGGGGGGGGGGCAAATAACCTAACTTGTTAGGCTGGACTCCTTCTTCGGCCAGAGGACTGGCAGTCGAACTTCTATGCTACAATTCTAGTTAGGTGTCTTGCCTTG
>JAASFT010000318.1:0-23526 GCA_023333885.1 Globisporangium parvum
TGGCACGAAGGCCGAGCAGGTCTACTACAGCCGCAACTACGGCTACGCGGTCTACGACGTCGACTTGTCCGCGCGCACGATCACGACGACGTACAACATCTACAACAAGTCTGGCGCCAAGGTCGAGACCAAGTCGTTCACACGCACGTACTAGTACGGGGTCAGTGTGTCAGTCCATCGTGGTGGCACTGGTTTGTGTCTGAAGCAGTCGGTGTGTGACAGTGGCCAACTCCGGACGACAATCGTACGCGTCGCTCTCAGCAAGCGAGTGCGCTCTGCTCGCTCAGCCGCGCTACGCTGTGGTACCTCGCACCGTCGACGCAGTGCGTGTCGTGACTCTGTCTCTCTACGTCCCAAGCCCATCTGACAGACGTCGAGCTGAAAGACCAGGCGCTGCGATAGCTGCTCGCCATCCCAGAGGCGCGACTCGTTCGCGCCACGCGGCAGCGCTGCCAACCCAAGAGCGCGTGATCGAGACGATGCGGAGCTATCGCGCACGAGTGGACACGAGCGACACCGATGCGAGGAGGCAGGCAGCGCGGGCGAGGAACTCGGTCAATGAACCGCTGCGTTGTGGCAGCCACCCACGCGACGAGTCAGACGCGGAGGCGAGCGAGCGAGAGACTGCAGGACCAGTAAATATGTATGAAGAGGTGGCTATGGCCACGATGCTGCAGCAGAGCGACTGCTGCTTAGTACCGCGGCTGAGGCGGCATGTGCTGCGCCGGCGCGTCAATGCCGCGGCGCTCAAAGTAACTCGCTCGCTCGCGCATGCGCTCGGACTGGAACTTGCGCAGCTGGCGCAAGTAGTGACACTCGCGCAACAGGTTGTTCTTCGCGGCGTAGTTGTGGTCGCTCCCGCCTGCTGATGCTGCTGCGTCGTCGCTCTCGACGTCCATCGGCTCGTCCTGTGCGCTCGCGCTGTTCCATGTCGATAGCGATGCTGCAGCGGCATACAATACACAGCTAGCGTGAGCTCTAGCACAAGCAACCAGCGCGCTGCAGCGCGAGTCGACGGATCGCGACATCGCACCGTCGTAGTCGTGTGCCAAGCGCAAGCGCTTCATCTCTTTCTCAATGACTTCGCCGTTCGCGTGGCGAGCTGCGCCCACATGTGCGCTGTCGTCTGCATGGATGTTGTTGCTGCTGCTGCTCTCGCTCGCCTCCATCGGCCGCCACTCGCGCTTGCGGCTGCTGATCATCATCATCGCGATGGTGTCGTGCTGTTGTCTGCTGCAACTTTTGGCTTTGAGAACAAAGCCCAGAATAGTATGTGCTGTACACAAATATCCGATAAAGTTCGATACTGTTTCATACTTATGCGAGTCGCATCATCATCATGCCCTCCCTCATGTTTTGCACTACTACGACACGACACCTCGAGCACAGCAGCGAACAACGAGCGATCGCGTGCGTACGCTCCCTTCCTCTGCTTCGGCTGTCGCGCGCGCTGCTGCAGGCTCCGAGTCGCTCTCGCACGCACAGCTGCGATGATGACGTCGTCGCCGCGTTTCCGAAGCCCGCTCGCAGACAGCGGCCGCGCTGGCGCGCCGCTCGCGAGCGCGAATGCGCCGAGTCTGCACGACGCCACCACCACCGGAAGCAACAGCAAAGCCGAGCCGAGCACTGCGACTGCAGCCTCGACGAGCCAGCGCCACGATAATGCGTCGCGACGGTCGTCGAGCGCGGCGCCAGTGGACCACATTCCGCACGACGTGCGCTTGAAGTTCCACTGGGAGGGCTACCTCCAGAAGCGCTCGGACTGGCTCAAGCACTGGGAGACGTACTACTTTGTGCTCAAAGGCCGCGCGCTGTACTGCTACTTGTCGGAAGAGGACGCGCGGCAGCAGCCGGAGAAGTCGAAGATCAAGAAAGGCAAGTTCGGCTTCGCCGACCGCGTCACGCTCGTGCGCGCGTGGGATGTCGAAGAGAGCGCGCCGAGTGCGCAGTCGACGCACCAGACGTCGCCGCCGACGTCGCAGAGCAGCAGCGACAGCGCTGGCGTCTCGCTCTTCCGCTTCACGCTCGAGACGGAGAAGGGCCACCAGCTCCACTTCCGCACGAACTCGGACGCGACGAAGCACGTGTGGCTCCAGTACGCCGCCCACGCGGTCGCCGACTACGACGCCAGTGGCGCCGTGCGGCCGCAGACCAAGCGCTTGCGCACGAACGTCCAGGACTTTTACTACGCGTACGAATACTTGTACGCCGCGCTGTGCGACCACGTCGACTGCGAGCTGTACGACGCTGCGCAGCAGCAGCAGCAGCAGCAGAGCGCCGCGCCAGCGTCTGCAGCAGTCGAGCGCTTGAGTCTGAACGGCTCGAGCAGCAGCAGCTCGAGCAGCAGCAAGAAGGTCCAGTCGACGCTCACGGCCGTGGCGCCGGACCAGCCGATGCGCAAGTCGAGCGTCGCGCCCGCGCTCGACCACACGCTCTTGCGGTTCTTCTCGCTCTTGAGTCCGGACGTGACCCTCCGGTCGAACTACCTCCCGATGGTGCCGTTCGCAGGCAAGTACCGCGGCTTCAGCGGCGTCCTCGACTTCTTCACGCGCGTCTCGCAGTCCGTGCGCTTCGAGCAGTTCAGTCTCGAGAAGATCGACGTCGAAGACGACGAGAGCGCGACAAGTCGACGGAGTCCAAGTCGCGTGCTCGTGGTCTCGGGCCGCGAGACGATGCAAGTGCGCTTCAACCAGACGACGTTCATGCAGCAGTGGACGCACAAGCTCCACTTCAAGCCGAACGCCGGCGGGCTCGTGAGTCGCTGGGAGATCTTTGGCGACGTCGTGGCGTCCAGCGTCGTGTTCAAAGCGCCGGGCTTCACGACGAACCTCACGCTCCCGTCGCTCTCGGAGCGCATTCGCGAGTCGTTCGTCGGCGGCCACGTCGTCACGATCAACCTCCAGCACATCGCAGACGTCCGGTCGCGCGAGCTCGCGAGAGACGTACGTCCTTGACCGACTCGCGATGTGGTTGTCTCCCTGAGCTGATGGGCACGAGCAGCAGCAGTGCGACTGACTGACGGACGGACGTTGGATGCCATGCCAGAGCTTCTTTGTGCGCTGCTCGCTCGATACGAACGAGTTCGAAGGCGTCTGGCACACCGAGGCGCAGTCGAAAGCGACTGCGCCGATTGAAGTGCGACCGGATTCGCCAGCGACAGCGTCTCGGACGCACGACACGAGCGACGAGGCGCTCGCGTCGCTCGTGTACGTGTACAACCAGGAGCTGTACCTGCAGTTCGACCGCCTCTCGCGCGACGACAACACCGTGTTGCTCATCGAGTTCTGTCGCGAAGCGAACCGCGAAGTCGTCGCCCGGACGCACGTGAACATGGCGAGCTTCCTGAACCACCAGATCACAGCGAGTGTCAGCAGCTCGCATAGCAGTCGACGGCGCCTCAGTGCGTCGAAAGACGAGTCGGCGCTGCAGAGCTACGTGCTGTCGAACGACCACCAGAGCTTCTTCGGGAAGCTCGTGATCGGTCTCAAGATCTCGTCGCTCTCAGCCGCGCGTGGTCGCTCGCGGCGCGAGTCGTCGCAGCGGACGTCGAGCCACCGCGCGAGTGACGCGTCGTCGGACACCATGGGCGACGCAAGTCTCCACGCGCGCGACAGCCGCAGCTCGGGCTTCCGCGCATTCGCTGCGGCGACGTTTGGCGCAGCGGTGTCGCCACGTCCGTCGTCGTCGTCGCTCGTGCCGCAGGAGGACGTGATGCACCAGTTCGTGATCAACGGCGTGCGGTACCAGCTCGCCGAGAAGTACCGGATGGTGAAGATCGTTGGCAAAGGCACGTACGGCGAAGTGATCGCTGCGAGCGACTTTGTGAACGGCGGGACGTACGCGATCAAGAAGCTCGGGCAGTTCTTGCGCCACCCAAAGGTCGCGCTGCTCGCGCTGCGCGAGATCAAGCTCATGAACGAGATCGGGACGCACCCGTGCTTGATGGCGATCCACGAGCTCCAGCGGCCGCTCGACTACGACCACTTTGAAGACCTCTACATCATCGAGCCGCTCATGGAGACGGACCTGTGCCGCATCATCCACTCGAAAGAGCACGTGAGCGACGACCAGGTGCAGTACTTCCTCTACCAGCTCCTCTGCGGCATCCACTACCTCCACTCGGCGAACGTGCTCCATCGCGACCTCAAGCCGAGCAACATCCTCGTGAACTCGGACTGCCGTCTCAAGATCTGCGACTTTGGGCTCGCGCGCCACGCGAACGACCGGGACTTGGCGGAAGGGCTGTCCGAGTACGTCGTCACGCGCTGGTACCGCGCGCCGGAGCTCCTGCTCGCGAACGCGTACACAAAGGCGATCGACATGTGGTCGATCGGCTGCATCTTCGCCGAGCTGCTCGGCCGGCGCATCATGTTCCCCGGCAAGTCGTACGTCGACCAGCTCAAGGTCATCGTCGACGTCGTGGGCACGCCGACGACGTTCAGCTTCTGCGACAACCCCGTGGCGCGGCGCTTCGCCGGTCGGCAGTTCCTCATCCAGAGCGACCGCGTCGCGAAGGTCGACTGGACGCAGATCTTCCCCGAGGCGAACCCCGAAGGCCTCGACCTGCTCGACAAGCTCCTGACGTTCGACCCGGCGCACCGGATCACGGCCGCAGACGCGCTCCAGCACCCGTACGTGAGCCAGTGGCGCGACGCGGCGCTCGAGAAGCCCTGCCATCCAGACGTCGCGACGAAGCTCACGCAGTTCGACTACTCGCAGATCCCGTGGGACAACGACACGCTCAAGGACTATCTGTACGAAGAGGTGATGAAAGCCCAGCGCTTGCCAGGCGCCGGCGCCGAGCAGCTCCATCATCATCATCCGCAGCAGCAGCAGCAGCATCGGACAGTCTAAGCGTGTGTGCGTGTGCGTGGAGAGAGGAAACGATGCTGATGGACAGAGGCAGACAGAGGCAGAGAGAGAGTGAGAGTCCCTCGGTTGTACTGCGACGTCTCATCGGCGTCTCGGGGTCGACGAACGACGAGCAGCAGCAGCAGCAGCGCGAATGCCACCACTAGCACGTCGTACAGAGCGTCTGTATGTCTAGGCTCTCTCGTTCGGGTGCTACGGCTGACCGAGGTGCTCGTCAATGAACGCGAGAGGGTAGAGCCCGTTCGCGTCGTCGAGCGGGTCGGCGTCCGCAGTCGAGAGACACGTGATCGCCGCGCCGACGCCGTGCGCCGCAGCGACCTCATCGCCGGACTTTGTCTCGCAGAACGGCGTGTCGTGCGCGTAGATCTGTGCGATGTCGCCCGCTGCGAGCTTCTCGTGCACCCAGTCGGGGAGCGTCGTGACGTGCGTGTTGTGCACGTGGAGATACGTGAGCGCAGCATTCGCGCCAGCCGAGGGCGGCAGCGCGGCCAGCGGGTTCTTGGCGAGCGCGAGGATGAAGTAGCGCTGGTCGTGGAAGAGCTCGGCTGGCAGCGCTGCGATGGCGTTGCCTTCGAGCGACAGCTTCTCGGCTCGGAGACGCGTGAGCGTCGCGGGGAAGTGCGCGAGCGCCGAGTTCTCGACAAAGAGCTTCGTCATGCGGTTCCACTTCGCGTCGAGGTCGTGCGGGAGGTCTGCGAGGTTCGTCGTCGAGATCTCGACGTCAGAGAGACCGGTCGGGAAGTCGTCACTCGTGATGCCGACTGGCAACGCGCCGCCAGTGAAGTTCACGCGCACGAACGAGAGCGAGACCGCCAGTGGGTTCGTCGCGTGCGTGAGCGCCGCCTCAGCCGGCCACGCGAGAAGCGTCGAGTTGTAGACGTCGATCGACAGGAGGTGCTCGTACTCGCGGATGATCGGCGGGATCTCGAGACCGGCGCAGTGCGTGAACAGCAGCGCCGCGACGCTGCTCGGCTGGAGCTTCCGCAGCGCCGTCTCGACGTCGCTCGCATTGCCCAGCGCGCCTCGACCGTTGTGCAAGCGACTGCAGTCGACTTCATAGACCGAGCACGCGAGCTTCGTTGCGAACCACGGCCGCATGATCTGCCAGCAGCCCTGCTTGTCGCCATAGTACGACGTGCGAAACGCGAGGCCGTGGAAGAGCACGATCGCACACCCAACGACTAGGAACAGCGCGCGCAGGAGCTTGCCGGCGTACTTGTGAATGAGCCATGACAGCCCCTGTTTCGCACGTCCAAGAGCGCTCACAGCGGCTTGGACGCCGCGCTTTGCCGACAGCTCTGCGTCGCTACTCGATGCGGCCGCGAGTGCGTCTGCTGCTGCTTGGGCTTTTGCGAGGCGCTGGCGCTCGTGGAACCGGTCAATCTTTGCCTGGAAGCGCACGGAGCGTTGGCTGGCGAACAACGCGGAGGCACTCACGACTTTCTTGCTCCACGAGTTGCTTCGGTCCATCGGGTCGCCGATTGTCGCAGTCACGGACGTGTCCTTGCGCACGAGCGCGCGGACCTTCTTGAGGCACCCGCGGATGCTCAAGTGCGGGATGATCTTGAAGCACAGGTCGAGCGTCGAGATAACAAAGACCTCCTGGTTCTCCAGCACGGCGTTCACGAACCACTTGTGGTCGTACAGCTTCTCGCGCGGGAACGCGTGCGTCTCGACGTCGAACGCGCGTGCGTACGGCACAAAGATGCTCAGCGGAACCACGATCGCCACGGCAAAGTCCAGGACGGCGTCGATCGCGAGGAGGTAGATGCGGCGCATCTCGGGCTGTTTCTTGTAGTAGGACTGGATGATCGGCGTTGAGAAGCAGTTGACGGCGATGACGACGACCGAGAGGTTGTTGAGCCACGGCCGCGCGACGAGGAGACTTGCGCGGTACGCCTGGTAGATCTGCGACGTGAGCTCAATGCCTTCGCGCAAGTAGAAGTAGACGTAGAAGAAGCGCGACTCGACGCCGAGGATGCCGCGACGGCTAAAGCACGCGACTGAGATGCTGTGTGCACATGCCTTGAGTCGCGTCCAGTAGGTTCGAGGTCGAGGCTTTGAGTGCGACGTGCGGTCGGGCCGGCGCGGCGGATCGTAGTGTCCAGCTGGGAAGAATGCGAACTTGCGCTGCTTGATTGAGTAGTAGCAGAGCCGCAGGACGACGTTCCAGTGCAGTGCACTGAGCGCGCCAAAGACTCCGGCAGCAGCGCGGTACTTGTGCACAATGTTGGGCTTGATCAAGTGCACGTAGTACAACATGTACGGGTTCGTCATGTACACGTACAGCTTCGTCTGGAGCGCGAGGATCATGCCGCAGAAGACGTGGATGCAGATCATGCCGATCCAGATCGCCGCAAAGACTGGCGGCCGGACTTCGAGGAAGAGCAGCTCCTCGCTCGACTCGAGGATGTCGCGCTCCGTCGCGACTTCGATGCTGCTCCTTCGACGACGCTGCTGCTGCGCGTCGTTCGTGCTCGAGTCGCTGATGCTGCTGCGCTGACCGTCGACTTCGGTCGTGATGCCCTCTGTCGCATCGACTGCGCGCTCGACGTCCATGCTTCTCGCTGTGAACGTACGCACAGCACCCGAGTCGACGTCGGACGGACTGGTGTGTGAGCGCATGAAGAAGCTGGCCAATGTTCGCGTCGTTTCGTGGTCGTGTGCATTTGAGGTCGTCAATACTGCACACTGTGGAATGCGAATCCCTGCTGACGACGATGGCGTATCGAATCGGTTTAAACAGGGTTGTCCTCTCAAACCTGATCAGACTTTGTGAACCACTGAGCGGCGCTCGGAGCGCGGCCACCAGAGACGATTCGGAGCATCGACACCGCCCTGCTGTCGCGATGAAGCTGCTCGTCCAGCGGCTCGCGCGCGTGAGCGTGCGCTCTGCCGCCGCCGCCGCTGCTGCCTCTTCGACGCCCTCGGTGCTCGCGGCCGGCGCCGCTGTCTCGCTCGCGCAATGCAGCGGCATGGCGTCAGCGCTCGCCGCTGTGCGCACTCAGCAGTTTGCGTCACCATTGCTCGCAGTCCGCGCATTCAGCAGCAGCAGCAAGAAGAAGGCGGCTGCGAAGCCTTCGGGCGACGACAGCGACTCGGACTCGGACGACGATGACGACGAGGAGGACGAGGAGCTGAAAAAGAAGAAGATCGCGGAGGCGCGCCGCGCAAAGGCTGCGGCGAAGGCGAGTCTCAAGAAGGACGCGACGGACCTCGACGACGACTGGGACGAGGAGCGCTGGGGGGCACTCGACTCGGAGGACTGGCAGGGCTTTGACGGCGACTTGGACGCCGTGACCGACGAAGGCGTGCCGACGTGGCTCCACTCTGTGCGCGAGCTCAGTGCGATCAGCGACGAGAAGCGCATGCGTGCGAAGCTCGCGCGCCGTGCGATGGAGGAGGCGAAGAAGAACGTCGTGCGCCACCGCAAGGTGGACGAGCAAGGGCGTGCGTACGGCACGGGCCGCCGCAAGACGAGCACGGCGCGTGTGTGGGTGAAGAAGAGCGCGGAGCCGTTCGAGGGCCGCATCGTGATCAACAAGAAGGACTTGGTGGACTACTTGGTGCGCGACACGCACCGCGAAGACGTGCTCAAGCCGTTCTCGGTGATCGACCAGGTCGGCCACTTTGACGTGTACTGCACGGTCAAGGGCGGCGGCATGACCGGCCAGGCCGGTGCGATTCGCCACGGCATCAGTCGCGCGCTCCAGCACTTTGACCCGGAGTACCGCGCGCCGCTCAAGAAGGAGGGGCTGCTCACGCGCGACCCGCGTATGGTCGAGCGGAAGAAGCCAGGTCAGCCGAAGGCACGAAAGAAATTCCAGTGGGTCAAGAGATAGAGGCGCTGCGGATCGCCGGCGCGCCGCCAGGTGCAGTTGCATGCTGCAGCTGCAATTGCGCAGCTGAGTGCAACTGCAACTGCGCAGTGCGACCAATCCGACGCAGTCGAGAGGCAAGCAAGCAAGCAGTCAGCGAGCGCATTGCGATCTCATGTCGCACGTCCATGCTGTTGGTCGTTTGCAAGCAGAGAGCGAGAGCGAGACGAGGAGCAATGCACGCGCGCTTATACAGAAAGCCACTTGGGTCGATGCATTGATGGCCGCGGCTTGCTGTCGCGAAGACACCCACTCACTCACTCCTGTGCAGTTGCCGCAATCGGTCGTTGCAGCCGAGCGTGCCAGGAAGCCGGGTTGGCTCTCTACAGCGCCATCGACGCCTCGAGCTTGCGCAGCGCCTCTAACTCGTCCTCGTCCGCGGGGCCGACGACGTTGATGTTGGACTCCACGTGGTGCGTTGGGACGTCGGGGAGCTCGTACTGCGGCGCTGAGGCAGCAGCTGCCGCGGCAGTAGCCACTGGAGCTGGCGGCTGCGCAACGGGAGCCACCGGCGTCGGCTGCGCTGGCGCAGGCGCCTTCAGCGCCTCCTCTTCGAGGTCGAGCTCTTCCATCATCCGCAGCTCTTCCTCGAGCTCGTCGTCGTCATAGAGCGTCGAGCCGAGCGGCTGCGAGATCGCGCGACCGATCTCGTCGGCGGTCGCCATCTCCTCTTGGATGTCGTCCATGATGTTGTCGACCGTGTCGACGTTCATCTGGCCGTGGATCGCCTTCATTTGGTTCGCGCCCGACCGCAGCGCCGTGAACGTCTCCATGTTCACGTGCGCCGACTCGAGCGTCATGACTTGCGTCTCGAGCGTCATGCGCGCGCCTTGGAGCTTCTCGATCTCGGCTTCGTACATCTTCTTGCGCTTGAGCGCAAAGATCGCGCCGCGCTTGTCCTTGCTCGCGGACTTCTTCTTCGCCTCCTCGAGCTGCATCCCGATCTTCTTCTCAATGTGCAGCTCGCGCTTCTCGAGCGTGTCGAGCTGCTCGCGGATCTTGCGGATCGTCTCGGCCGTCGCTTGCGGCGTCGCGCGCACGGGCGGCGCAGACTTGCGGCCAAAGAGGTTCATCGCTATATATGTGTGTATATGTGTGTGCGTGCGTGCGTGCGTGTGGGGATGTACGTGGCGAAGCGCAGACGTCTCGCGCGCGCTCTTGTCGTCCCGCGTGCTGCGCGCGTGTCGTGGGCGTTTGGCGATTCGTGCTTTTCAGGCTCGAGGAAGGAAGAACTGCGCAGCACATTCACTCTTGCATGGGTTAGCCACTGTGCTACTTCACACTGACAAATGCTACTTCATATCGGTACTTTTGCCAAACCGAGTCAACGTGTGTGCGTTGCAAGTCGCAAGCAAGTGAGGGTCAATCACTGCACACGAGTGCCGCCTCCGTCACATCTGTGCCTCGCGCCATCGCGATCGAGTCCATCGACACGCGAGTGCGCTCTCTCGACTACGATGCGCGCACTCCACCAGCTCCGTGTCCGTTTGCAGCAGCCAGTGCTGCCGAGCCACCACGTGCGCAAGTACCCATGGACGCAGCGCATCACGACACTCCGCGCACTGCTCCTCGCGCTCCTGCTCGTGCTCTCGTGGATCTACCTCCAGCTGCTCGTGCGCTACGGCAGCATCTCGCCAGTCGCAACCGCGCTCTTCACGCGGCCGTACCACGGACGCAGCGCAGTGGACTTTCCGCCAGTGCAGTCGCCGCCGTGGCGACCCGACTTCCGTGTCGTCGTGTCGCTCACAACGACGCCGAACCGTCTCGACAAAGTCATGGACAGTGTGCGGTCGCTCGCGACGCAGAGCCTCGTGCCGGACCAGATCTACGTCAACGTCCCGCGCGGACCGATGAAGCGGCACCCGGAGCGGTCGTACGACGAAGTGGACATGCCCCCGGAGCTCGAGAAGCTCGCGCCGCTTGTCAAGATCAATCGATGCGTCGACGACGGCCCTGCCACGAAGCTCCTCGGTGCACTGCGCCTCGAAAGCAACGCGTCGACGCTGATCATTACGCTCGACGACGACTTTGCGTACCCACCGCAGCTCGTCGAGGCGCTCACGTGGGAAGCCGTGAAGAAGCAGGACGACGTGCTCGGCGTGTGCGGCTGGGGCATGCTGCCAGTGTGGCACCAAGTCGGCGTCGTGCCAGCGTACGTGCCATACGTGATGCGACCAAATGGTCGGTACGTCGACATTCTGCAAGCGTGCTGCGGCAACGCGTACCGCCGCGGGTTCTTCCGCGACGTCGAAGCGTTCGCCGACATCCCGAGCGTGTGTGTGACAGTCGACGACGTCTGGATCGCCGGGTACTTGCGCACGGTCGAGAGTCGGCGCAGTGCGATCATCAGCAAACGACTGGACCCAGAGGACCCGGCGTGGAAGAAGCAGGAGGCTGCGTCGCCCGCGAAGAAGATGACGCTCTCGAGCTACAACCACGAGCACCAGATCCACTACAAGTGCGTCGAAGCGATCGAGAAGAAGTTCCACAAGCGCTGGACGCGCAACTTTGAAGAGCCTGAGGAGCCGGAAGACGACGCGTAGAGGAGCAACAGGCAAGTGAATGAAGCAGATGCGACTGGCGAAAAACAATACAAACTGACTGCTCGCGCCATTCGAGTCATCATCCCTCGTCCAGTCGGCAGTCATTCGATCTGTTCACTTGCTGCAGTGGTGCGAGTGGCGAGACGCCATCATGCGCTTCAGTGCCGCTTTCGTACGCAGCTGCGAAAAAGCGACAGGGAGCACGATGCCGCTGACGACCAGTGCCTTACTCCTTGCCGTCGTGGAGCGTGCCCGCTTCATCGACCGACGAAATTTGTCTGCGAGTCGTTGACAGTCCCATTCACACAAAGAGAGCGCATGTCAGCACGCTGCAAGGCACGTCCGGGGCTCACTGTAGCACGCAGTGACGTACATCCACTTCTTGTCGAGCGTCTCCTTCCACAGCGTGACCTTGTGGTCGCCCGACGACACGGCGAGGACGTTGCCCGTGACCGACCAGCTCACGCGCCACACCGGTGCGTCGAACGTGTGCAGCAGCTCGCGCTTCCACGCGCCGTGCTCCTCGGTCTGCGACCAGATGTACACGTGCTTGTCCTCCGAGCAGCTCGCAATGAGGTTCACGGGCATGCCGGTCGACGGCGCCCACGCGACGTCGCGCACCCAGTCGCTGTGCGCTGGCACGGCGCTGATGTCCACCTTCGTCCACTCGGTGGCGCCGTCCTCAAGGCTCCAGATCTTGATCGTCTTGTCGCACGACGCGGTCACGACGCGGCGGATCACGCCAGTCTCGCTCTTCGATCCGAGCGAGTGGAACGGCGCCCAGCTCACGGCATTGCACCCGAGCGAGCTGTCCTTGAAGTGGCTCACGCTCCAGCCCTCCACTATACGCACGCGCACACGAGATCCGGATACGACGCAAGCAGGGTGAGCTCCTATACACGCAATCGACATCGCAGGACTTGGCGCAAAGGACGCACTCGTGTAGCTGATGATCGAGACCGTGCCGTCTGCCGAAGCGCACGCGAGCGAGAGTCCATACTCGTGCGGCGCCCACGCGATGGAGTTCACGGACGCTTCGTGGAACGCGTGCGTGTACGCCTGCGTCCACTGGTTCAGGCTCTGCTCTTTGTAGATGATCACCTTGCCGTCGTACGAGCACGACGCGAGGAGCGAGCCGAACTTCGGGTGCGCCCACGCCACTTGCCACACCGGTCCTTCGTGGCTACAGCAGACAGGTAGCAACAGGCAGCCATTACAGAAGAGTGGGCATGCGCAGAGGTTAGCAGCAGCTCACTCTTGCGCAAGACAACCAGCAGAGCGCAGTCGTGATGAACTGATGCACGCGAGCGCAGCAAACGCACCCTGTGAGCAGCTGCTCGTTGTTCTGGACGTCGCCCGTGACGTCGTAGACTTTGATCGTGCGGTCGGACGAACAGGTCGCGAGGCGCTTGCCGTAGTAGTCCAGTTGCGCATCGTGCTGTGTGTGGGTGGGTGGGTGATCGACACATAGACAGAGAGGCACGAGGGTGAGGTCTCACTGCCAGCTCCTACAGACGGTCAAGAGAGCGCAGCGTATATGCCGTACGATCATGTCTTCATGTTGCGTGTCGATGGAGAGGATCGGAGCGGTCATGGCGATAGCTCCTGCTGTTGCTTTGCTCGCTTTTGCTTTGCTGGCATCTTTCGCTCCCCACTCGCTCGCTCCCCAACAAACAAACAAGCCAGCTAGCATACAAAGTGCAAGTGTAATTCAAGATGACTTGAGGTTTGTAGCGGCGAAACCTCCGTTGAGTGATTGGATTCCCTCCCTAAATGTATAGGAGAGGTTGCGATTTGGGCTTGGCCATCCGTAAGAAAATGCACTGAGTCAAGTGCAACAAAGTATGTGAATACGAGATATTGGTATTTGCTGTTTTTGAGCCAATCGCAGCGTGCCAGTTCAACACGAATTAAATACAAACATGCCGTGCTTTGCGCTCCCAACAAGAACAAACTATACAATACAAAAATGCACTGATTCAAGAATACGTGACTAAATACGTGATACCCAGAATGCTGCTGTCTCTATCAATCGCTCAATCAGCACTTCTGACGCTTCCTGAGCGACAGAGCACCTCATGCACCACCTCACGATCGTCGTGCTGCTGCTGAACGACGACGACAACGACGAGAAGAATAAAATAGACATACATTGCCGCGCGAACAAGTCTCTCTCCCTCCATGCGCACATCTCTCGAGCGTGCGCATGCGCTTGAGACGCTAGCTGGACAAAGTCGCAGACGCCAACGCGCCGTCTTGGTGCGCCTGAAGCGCGGCAGTGGCAGGCTCGTTCTCACTAGCTCGCTCTACCAGCCGCGGTCAAGGTTCTTCGTAGGGAGCACCATCACGAGCTTCGCCCAGCCAAAGTCCTCCCACTTGAGCTGGAACAGCACGACCCACGACACAAACAGGATCGACACGAACACAAAGCTCATGCACGACCGACGCACCCCTGCAGACACCGTCGCGACCGTTAGCACAGACACACACACGCGCACTTAACAAACACTAGCGCAATGCAGCACAGAAGACGTACAGAGCGTGACTTTCGGGTCGATCGACGGGTCGAGGAACTGCTTGCGGTAGTGGATCACGTTCACGGCGTGGAGCCACGGCAGGAGTGCGAGGCCGCCGAAGAACATCTTGCGCGCGATCGCCTCGTCCGTCTCGGTGTTCAGGTTGCGCGTAAAGTTGCCGCGGTTGTTCGTGTCCTGCGGCGCCGCGGCGCTGTTGGACGTGCGCGCAGGCTCGCCGAGCACGGGGGTGTCGTCCGCCATCTTCGTCCTCGCGCTGTGTTTCGACGTTTGGACTGAACCGGACAACACGACCGATGAGGCTGTTCGCCAGTCGCCACTATGCTGTTCAAGGGTCGGAATGATGTACAGTGATAAGTCGAAAACATGCGCAGCGGAGATGAAAGTGCAGTCACTGTACTGCAACACGAGAAATGCAACACTGCAGCATTGGCACGGCAAGTCAAGCAGATCAAGGCAAGGGAAGCAGATCGCGCGATGTACGGCAACCAGTACCCGCCGCCGCAGCAGCAGCCTGGTGCTGGCTACCCACCACCACCACAGCAGCAGCAGCAGTACCCTGGTGCGCCATACCCACCGCAGCCACAGGGATACCCGCCGCCGCAGCAGCAGCAAGGATACCCAGCACCGTATCCGCAAGGATATCCGCAGCAACCTGGTGTCGCCCCTGGATATGCTCCACAGCCAGGATACCCGCCGCCACAGCAACAACAACAGCCGTATGCGTACCCTCCGCCACAGCAACAGCAGCAACAGTACTACGCGGCACAAGGACGCCAGCTCTTTGCGCAGGCAACGAACTCGGCATACCCTGCCTATCCAGCAGCACCGCCAGTCGGGTACGTCGTGCAGCAGCCGCCTGTGTACGTGCAGCAGCCTGCGTACGTCGCGTACCCTGGCGTGATCTACGGCGGCAAGATGAAGCACAAGCACAAGGGGTACAAGTACAAGGGCTACAAGCGCAAGGGCTTCAAGTTCTTCAAGTGAGCTGCTCATGTGCGTAAGACCAGCAGCCGTCGTGGAGCTCGTGTGCACATGCGATCGACTGGTGCGTCGAGCGATGCAAAGGCAGTCGCTCGAGCTTTGCACGAGCTCAAGTCAAGCGGCGGCCAATCGAGCCATGCGTGTGGGACCAATACACTGGATGTTTGTAAGCAACCTGGGAGTCGCTAGTCGCACACACATGCACTTGGCTCAGCTCTGCCACCACTGCGCGACCATCTCGTCGTACGGGTAGCGCCCCATCATGCGCGGGTTCACGTTCGCACACGTGACGACAGCCGTCGCGCCGAACTCGCGGTCGAGCTCTGCAGCCGACTTGGCGGCGCAGAACGGCGTGCCGTACAGGAACACGTTCCGGCCGCGCGCGCGCACAGTCTCGATCCAACTTGGGAGCTCGCGCACGAGCGTGTGCTCGAGCGAGAGGAAGAGCAGGTCGTCCAGCTTGCCGATGTAGTCGGGAAGCGTCTCGATCGGGTTGTTGCTGAGTGCGAGCGTGAAGTAGCCGCTCGCTGCGCCATCGACGCCGCCAGCGACAATCGGCGACGGCACTGCGTGGATGGCGTTGCCAATGAGCGAGAAGTCGAACGGCGCCATGCGCGAGAGCACCGGTGGCCACTCGCGCAGCTGCGCGTACTCCAAGTAGAGCGACGTGACGTGCTGCCAGCGCACGTCGAGGTCGTCTGGCAGTGCACTGAGGTTCGTGCGCGTGATCTCCATGTCCTGGAGCTCGGCTGGGAGGTCGTAGAGGAGTCCGTCGGGCAGCGCCGCCATGGCGACGTTCACGAGACAGACGTACGCCATGGGCGGGTGCGACTGCGCAGTGATGCCAGCGTCCTGAGACCACGTGACCAAGGTCGAGTTCCAGATCTCGACACCTGTGAGCTGCAGGAGCTGCGTGATCGCACGCGGCACCTCGAGCGCTGGGCAGTGCGCGAGCACGAGCACGAGGAGCCGCGTCGAATCGAGCGCTGCGAACGCGTCGGCCGGCGGAGTCGTCGTGTTGCGGGCGTAGCAGTTGTACTCAAAGACGGAGCACGCACAGGCGCGCGAGAACCACGGGCGGAGCTGGAGCTTGCAGCCGCAGTGCGAGAGGCTGTGTGGGCGGTAGGCAGCAGTGAGGTGGAGCATCAAGATCGCGAAGCCCCAGAGGATGAACACGAGATGCACGACCGACGCGCTGCGGCTCTGGAGCTTGTGGCGCTGCATCTGGCGGACTCGAGCCGAGAGCCGACGCATGCGCGACGCCGAGCGCGAGGCGGCTTTGCTACTGCTCGCGACGTTCGAGGCGCAAGGTCCAAGAGAGTGCAGCTGCGGCGGCGAGGACTCGGAGGGAGATGCTGTGGTGCTCGGCTGCACTTGCGCTGGTGCAGTCCGACGCCGCGAGACGTGCTCGGCTGCTGCTGCTGCTCGAAGTCGCACGAGCGACTGGATGCTCCCGAGACAGCCGTAGATGCTCAAGTGTGGCGTGACCTTGAGCACGAGGTCGACGTGACTCCGGACAAACACTTGGCGGTTCTCCATCACGAGGTTGATGAACCACGACGGGTTGTACAGCAGCGCAATGTCGAACGCGTACGTGCGTCGGTCGAACGCTTCGTAGTACGAACGCGCGATAATGAGCGGCACAGCGATGGACGTGGCCATGTCGAGCGCCACGTCGGCTGCGAGGCACAGTAGACGCTCGAGCGCCGGGTGGTGCCGCGTGTAGCGCTTCACGAGCGGCGTCGAGCACGCGTTGACAACGACGACTGCGACGTACAGGTGGTTGATCCAGGCGTTCGCGATCAGCGTGCTCGCGGAGTAGACCTGGAGCGTCTGGGAGACCATCTCGACGAACTCACGACAGAGGAAGCGCACTTCAAAGTACGGACTCTCGACGCCGAAGAAGCCCTGGCGCGCCAAGAGCTCAAAGCGCACGCGCGTGAACACGGCGAACGCACCGCGAGCTGTGGCGCGCGCTCGCAGAAGCGGCACGTCAGTGAGTACGGCCGACTGCCGGTGGTGCGCGCTACACGTGCAAACGTCGGCCGTTTGGCGCAGCACGAGCGATGGAGGACCAGCCAGAGCTGGTACGTGTGCATCGCAGCACCAAAGGCTGCGAGCCCGACAGCAAGCGGGAAGAGCGCGTGTGCGCTCGGCGAGAGCAAGCGCGCGTAGTACTCGAGCGACGACGTTGCGAGCACCGCGTAGAGGAGAGTGAGTGTGAGCAAGTACGCTGCGCACACGCCGCGCAGCGTGAGCACGAGCAGCCAGACGCAGATGAACAGTCGCCGCGGGAGCGCGACGCTCACGACCTGCTCGCCAGCACTCGCTGCGCTCGCTTGCCGCGATCCGATCGACGATGCCTTGTGCGGACGCTTGCTCTCGCATCGCTGCTGCTGCTGCTCCGGCGCGACTGTCACTGCCATCGCGAGCGAACAGTTGCGACTGGGGACGAATAGCTTCATGTTGCCAGATTGAAGTGATGTACTTGAGTTGAGTATGCTCGTGTCAAACACAGCGAAGTCCGGTAGTGATCGAACCCAAGACGCAAGACGCAAGCACTTGCACACAATGCGCCTCCCACCCTCATGCAGCGTGGAGCTTGCGCGCTGCGGCGCGCTTGGTTTTCCAGCGCTTGAACTCGCGCACGAGACCGACGAAGAACGGCAGGATGAGCGGCGCGAGCAGCGGCGCGTAGACGCCAAACATCTGCTCCTGCGGGAAGTAGAGCTGTCGGATCATCGTGTGGTCATAGTACGCCGCGTCCGCGTGGTCGGCAGCTTCGCGCACTTGACGCAGCAGCGCACTCAAGTGCGCTGGCGCCGCGTCCGTCGCTGCGCACTGCGTGGCGTTGCTGGTGGCGTCACGAGGACAGAGAATGGCTTCGAGGAGGTCGACTGCTGCAACGATGCGCTGCTGCACGCGCTCGAGCACGCTCATCTGCGGCATCTCGTCCACGAGCTGCACGATCGACTGGAGCGTTGCGATCGACGCTTTCAAGTGGCTGCACGCCCAGTCGAGTGGTCGAATGTCAGTTCTAAGGAAGCAAACCACAATTGCACCACACCACTGTGACCAGCAGCCCACTCAGACACTAAGTACGCACTGGTGAAAGCGCGCTCGCACGAGCACGTCGAGCTCCCAGTCTGCGATGCCGTCGCGCGGAGAAGCGAGGAACGCGAGGTTCTGGTTTGCGTCTGCGCGCTGACGCTCAAAGAACGACGGCGCGCCGAGGAGCGTGCGCAGCTGCGAGAGGAAGACACCCATGAGCTTCTTTGTTTCCAGCGTCTCGCTGTCACCAGCGCTGCTGCTGCTGCTGCTCTGAACGAGACGCGCGGTGTTGAGAATCGCGACTGTGCCCCAGCCAGGGATCTCGAACGACGATGCTAGTCGCGGCGACGCGCCATCGCGCGCTTGGATCCCAAGCGGCGCGTGCTCGAGCTCTGGCAACGCAGCGAGGAAGTGCATCACTTGCTCGCGGTCGTCGAGCACGGACGACGTGAGAAAGTCGTTTGCGCTCTTGAACTGCGTGGCGTTTCCACAAAGAGTGCACACCTCGTCAGCTCGACAACTCACACTACACTGCGCAAATGTCGCCCACGCACCTGCTTGAGGTCGTCAGCTCGGATGAAGTGCGACGCACCGTCGTCGCTTGCGTGGACGTCCTTTGCGAGACGCGCGTACTGCAGCACTTCGCTCTCGACGGTGAAGTTCGCGAGCACGCTCACTTTCGCGACAAAGCGCGCGAGGAACGTCGGGTACAACGTCTCGGCAAAGTCCCAGTGCCACGCCACGCGCGGACTCGCTTTGAGCAGCGCAAAGTGCAGGCGGTACTTCACTGCAGTGCGCGCGCGCTTGGTCGTGCGCGTCGTCGCTGTGTGCTCGAGCGGGAACACGTGGCGCGTCAGCAGCGTCTCGACCGCAGCAAAGAGCTTGGAAGTCGGCGAGAGCGTGCACTGCGAGGACCACGCGTGGCGGTACTTGCCCACAACGAGCGCGTCGACATCGCCCTGTGTCGCTTTCGCACTGGCGTCACAGACCAGCAGGATGCTGAACGGACGCGATGGCGCAGCAGCAGTCGATGCCGCTTCAGCGTCTCGCAGGATCTGCGCGAGGAGATCGTCAACGTGCTGCAGACTCGCTGCACTCCCAAGCTCTAGGCGCTGCGCTGCCGTTAGCTCCAAGCGCTCGACTGGCGCGTACTGGATCCGTTTGTCTGCGGATGCGAGCGGCACGTTGTTCTCGCGATCATCATCGAGAGCAAAGATCGCAATGGGAAAGCGCTCGGGCTGCGCGAAGCGCGAGTCGCGCCAGCTCAGACGCCGGATGCGCGCTTCCGGCAGCTCGACGCGCTCGATCTGCGTGAAGCGCCACGCGAACGGCGCGGCGGCGAGCGCAAAGAGCACGAAGCTCACGACGACGTGCAGCCGCGTGCCGGCCATGCTCGTTCGTGAAGTGGCCGCGGTGTTGCCGCCTAACTTCTAACGCACACGAACAATGAACTGAGTCACTCCCTCGTTTTTCTCTCGCTCATATTTAGTCATTCTCCCTTGTTGCATTCCCCTGTTAAACCAATACATTGGCCAGTTGGCTTGGCCAATTTATTGTTCGCCAGACGCGGCTATATTGTACAAATAAAATATAGTAATTCTGAAAATAGTCACAATACGTGTCTACATTGCGATATTCAAGATACTTACACGCCAAGTAGTTGGCACCAATATTCAGCAATATTCCTGTCAAAATCAATATTCCTGTCTATAACAGTGATGAGTATTTATACTAAGTTCGCTTAGTATATTTTCAGCTGTGTGCAGATTGTGTGCGTTGATCGCTAGCGCTAAGTTCGAGCGTAAATCAAAATTATCCGGAGAGTTGGTGTATATGCGGATGTTGCCAAAATTTGAGAATGGTTTTGGAAAAACCTCATAAAACCACGTGTTAGAGATAAGAAAAATATCTGATTTGTGAATTTCGGTTATGACATGGAACATGTCCGCGATATACATACCATTAGCGATGGTAGCGCCGTCCATATTTTGTAGCTACATAATGAACACAATCAGTCAACCCCGAAACGATCTCACTTGATTCTACTAATTAACCTCTCGCCTTCACTTTAGTTTCTGGAAACCTCAAATCTCACTAACACCGTAAAATTTAGGAACGAGACATCGAAACGAATCGCTCTCTCTTGGTTATAGATGAATATTTTTTTGAGAATATGTATTATTTTTGGTGAATACATGTGATATAGATAGGAAAATATTCATCAAACACGGGTGGTATAACTGGGAGTGTAACTGATGTGTCCTGGTTACGCAGCACCTTTGCGAGGAAGCATGGGTGTACACGTTCAGGAAGGATTCCGTCTCAACGACGGAAATATAAGACACTTGGTTTAAGTGCACAAACTATATAACAGTTCATTTGAGTCGGAAGTGCGGCTCCACCCTTTGGTGTGAGCCTTTAGATCTAAGTGTACAATACTAAACCTAAGACAACTAAAACATCAATTTTTCGAAGCGACTCAAGCTTCGCTCGAGGCGCATATGTGATGATTGGGGTTAGTGTGTGCAGAGTCGACCGAGTCTGGCCGAGCGAACCTCTGCGCTCTCATAAGCGAGTTTGATGCTGATGTCGTCACTACCGTCGACGAGATTGAGCTGTACAATTTCCGCCCCTGCAGCACCACTCACGCGCGCCAGTCGCATGAAACAAGAGATGCAAAAGCGGATCACAGTCGCCGTCACCGCAAACGAGAACGGCGGCGAGATGCTCCCTCTCCTCTTTATCGGTATGTCGCACCAATCGCGCTGCTTCATGATTCAAAGCCCCGAGCAGCTCGCCGTCGACCACACCAGCTCCAGCAAAGTGTAGATGACACGCGCGATGGTTAGGACTTGGTTCGAGAAGCTCAACGCGCGGATGAAAGACGACCAGTGCGCATTCTTCTTCTCCTCAACAATGCCACCGCACATCATGTCGGCGAAACGTACATCCTCGTTGAGATCGAGTATCTGGTTCCAAACACCACTGAACGTTTAGCATATAGACGCCGGTGTGATTGCCGCTCTACTGACGTGGTTCTGTCGGCGCCAATGCAGCGAGGCACTAGAGAGATCAGACGACATCGTCACTGATACTGTTGGACAATCCAACTGGGTGTAGCTGTACAATGCGGGCGTTTTGCAAGTGATGTGGTGGTGGTGCCAGGATGCATTGGAGTATGTCTTGCAGTCATCAATAGTGAACTGCTGTAATCTTGCAGGCAATCCTCCTGAAGACATCAATGCTTGGGGTATTTGCGAGGCGAACAATCGTATTGGATAGATTCTGAATTAATCAAAATATTGATGTCTAATGACTTGATTGATTTGAATACTTGTGAGAACATTGACTACAAACAAACATATCAAAAAGACGGTGTGTGCTGTGTGCCAAGACGCATTTCGCGATGAAATTATCGCCCAACGACGACGAGCCCTGGTCGGGCAAATTGCATTAGAATGCTGCGCCTTGTGTGGTGACGTGGGTCACGGGAACGGGACGATACCACATCGTCTGCGACTCGCATGTTCGGCCCCGACTGCAACGCGACTCGCATCAAGTTGGCAGCTCTCCCCCTTGTCAAGAGATCAGTTGCCAATTGGGGGAGCCGCCACTGGAAAAGTGGGAAGTGCTGCGAGATCAAAACATGATCCAAAGATGTCGCAAGCACGCCTCTGGTGTGTGTGCCACTCGACCCATCACGCATTACACGCACGATTCACGACGGAGATGAGCCCAGACCTCTCGACGACGATCCAGTGGATTGGCAAAATGCATTGATATGCGGCACGTTGGGCAACGTGGACGCACCTCGTTCTGCGTTGCATGCGCGACTACTTTATCTATGCACTTTCTACAGAAGACACGAGGGCATGACAGAGGACGAACGCCAGTGACTGGCTCAGACAAATAAATCGGGCATGTTGGGTCCGTGTCGTTGGTGTCGTTGGTGTAGGGCGGGTTGGACGTGCTGTTGAACGTAGCTGAACCGGTGATGCGATTGTTGTTCGCCGCAAGCGCTGCAAGAGCTCGCTTCGTCGCGATGCGCTAGCGATTGAGCACTCTTTCGCTTCACTCCGCTCGAGAGCAAATGCAGCCACTTCGTCGGCAGTCCTGCATCATGACGAGCGAGCATGACGTGCAGCATTAGTCTTGGAGGTGGTCTTGGAGCAGCGCGAGCACAAAAACGTAGCCTTCTTGGCTATTCGGTTGGCTTTGTTGCTTGCGCTCCCTACTTTGGCTTGCGAACCATCGATGTCATGGCTCGCTTTGCACCATTCGTTGTTGCATGGCATCGCTGCGTGAGTGTGTTGCTGACAGACTTGTCTATTTTCGCATTTCGCATTTGCTGAGTGACTGATTCGTAATGTGCCAAACTTTGAGTGCCCAATTTGTAATAATGCGATAGTATCAGTGACCATTTTGCCATTCTTCCCCTCCCTCATTCATCGCAGCGCAAAGTGGCTCGTAAGGTGCGTGCGTCGGCCACATGTGTGGACGCAGCAAGCGCGTGTGTGCGCTGCTTGTCTGCATGGAGTCACGCGCTGCTGCTGATGGTATATGCGCGAAACTACTTGCACGCAACACACTCACGCCCTTTGTCTTTATCTCTGCGCCAAAGCTCTCCCTCTTTCTCGACCAAGCTCGTCAAGCGCAGGAGGAGCTCCCGCACGTCTCGACGTACGTTCAGTGCGCGTGTCAATGCGTGTGCTGCATCTCTGTTGCATCTCCTACTCGCACCGATGCTCACGCTCTCATGTGCTCATTCGTCGCCATGACGCATGTGCAACAGTCAACTCGCAACCCGCACAGCGGTTGTCAACACCAACTTGCACTTGCGCACTTGCGCACTTGCGCATTGCGCTCTCTCTCTCTCTCCCTCTCGCCTGACGGACGGACGGAGCGACATCTAGCGCCATGGCGAGCGACTTTTCGTTCAGTGGCGCAAGCTCGTCGCTCGATGGCTTGCCCGCGTTCTTCACGAACGGCAGCGTCGACGACAAAAAGTACGAGTCGCTGCTCGCAGACTTGCGCGCGCACGACCTGCTCGGCCCGCTCGACAGCGACGCGAGCGACGCGTTCGGCGCTAGCAGCGCTGGCAACGGCACTGGCAGCGCGTCGCTGTTCTTCAACGACGCGTTCTCGGCCGTGTTCACGAGCTCATTCAGCGACTCGAAGAGTCTGTTCCCCGATGCCAGTGGCGCTGGCGCAAGTGCTGCGAGTGGCAGTGGCGGCGCAGCGAAGCCACCGCCAGGCTTTGCACGCGCGCCGCCGGGTCTTGCGCCGTCTGAGACCGACCTCAAGTGGGCACGCGGTCAGCAGACGTTCTCGCGCCTCGAAGAGCAGTTCCACGCGCCAGCCACTCGTCCTGCAGCTGGTGCAAGCGACGACGCCGAGCTCGCGTTTGACGAAAGCGCGTTCCTGAACCTCCGCGCGCTCGGACTCGACGACGACGACGCGGCGAGCAGTCCCGCGAAGCGCGCGCCAACGCCGCCAGGTGCTCCTCCAGGACTGGCGCCGACGCAGCAGCCGGCACCGCCACTGCCGTCGTCATTGCCACCGCCGCCACCGGCGCCGTCTGCTCCGACTGGCGGCTTTGGAGCAAACGCAGGTCCGCCACCGCCGCCGCAGGGACCGACGCATCCACCACCGCCGCCGCCACCA
>JAASFT010000319.1:0-23526 GCA_023333885.1 Globisporangium parvum
CGTGGAGTCGCTCCATCATCTCTCTCTCTCTCTCTCGCTCTCTCTTACTCATCTCTCACAGGAGCTCAGCTCGAGCGCACGCCATTGCGTCCTCGAGCATATAAGTCGATACCGATCTGTCTTCATGCGATGTGCGTATTTTTCAAAACAATGACTGTACTTTCAGTCCGCCTAACTGCGCACTCTCAACATTAATCGAATCGATGCAGTACGTGTGCCGCTTGCGCTCCTTTCTCATCTTCCACATCACTTGCGCACGGCTCGCAACGCTCTCGTTCGCTCTCACGTTTACACGCGCACAAGCAGCAGCATGTCGACGTACGAGAAGACGCTCATCCCGCCGCTCAACTTCTCCATGGTCGCGTCCGGCGTCTACCGCTCGGGCTTCCCAAACCGCAAGAACCATGCATTCCTGCAGCAGCTCGGCCTGAAATCCGTGCTGTGCGTTGCCACTGCCTTTGCCGCATCTGCGCTGCTGCTGCGTGCACTGCTTGCGCAATGCGCGACCAAGCGATGCGGTCTACACGCGACGCTCACTCACTCACTCACTCGTGCGCATGGTCTGCTCGCTGCAACGTGCATGTGCAGGTACCTGTGCCACCAAGCGCATCAGCCCGACAACGTCAAGTTTTTTGAAGAGAGCGGCGTCACTGTCTTCCAGTGTCCGATCGATGGCAACAAGGTGCGATTAGCTCGCGAAAGTCTGCGTCCGTGCGCGTGTGCGACTGACAGCACTGCACTTGCTGCTGCTTCTGCTCTTGCTCCGACGGACGCGAACAGGAGCCGTTCATCAGTATCAATCCAGAAGCAATGGCCGATGCGCTTCGCCACCTCTTGGGTGCGCGCATGGACGCTCCCGTGCTCCGCTTGCACATACTAGAGCATGCGCTGACGGGGCTTGCGCATGCGCATGCGTGTGTGTCTGTGTCTGTGTGAGCAGACGTTCGGAACCACCCGATCCTCGTCCACTGCACAAAGGGCACGGTGCGTCGCTGCGCATGCTCCTGCGTTGGAGGTCTCTGGCCACTCGCTCACTCACTCACACACGCGCTCCCATATGTCGTCCAGCACCGCACTGGCTGCGTCATTGGCTGCATGCGCAAGATGCAGAACTGGTCGCTCACATCGATCATTGACGAGTACTGTCGCTTCGCCGGTCCGCGCATGCGGCTGCTCGACCAGCAGTTCATCGAGTTCTTCTCGCCCATTGCGTACGACGAGCGGCAGAAGCCGCGCTGGATCTACTGACGCCACGCAGCAGCACCAGACAGAGCCACCGCACGTGCAGTGCATCGCACAGTCAGACGCGCTGAGACGGAGCCAGCTGGGCCACAGAACAAGCCGCTCGCATCACGTCGGGGCCAACGTGTGTATTTGTTAGGAGGTCGCTCCGTCCGTACTGCTCGCTACTGACTGCGGCTCGCGCTCCGTCGACTGCAGCAGCACCAGCGACGGGTCGTACTGCGTGGACCATCCATCTACTGCGATCGCAGCCATCCACCAGTCCATCATCGCTCTCCATGCACCATCCGCTGCTGCTGCTGCTTACGCGCTCGCCTTGTACGTCGAGCCGTCGGCAAACTTCTCGACCCAGCTCTGGTTCTTGAACGGCGCGCCGGGCCACGACTTCTGGAAGTGCTCCTCCGGCTTGAACGACGCCGGGTCTTCAATGCGCTCGACGATCTTGTGCTTGAACTTGCGGATCAAGCCCTGCACTGGCCACGCCGCGGCGTCACCGAGTGCGCAGATCGTGTGGCCTTCGATCTGGCGCGACACTTCTTCGAGCATCGGGATCTCCTCCAAGTCCGCTTCGCCCGTCTCCATGCGCTTGAGCATCGACTCCATCCAGCCCGTGCCTTCGCGGCACGGCGTGCACTGCCCGCAGCTCTCGTGCGTGTAGAAGTGCGAGAGACGGCGGATCGCACCGACCATGTCGACGCTCTTGTCAAAGATCGTGACGGCGGCCGTGCCGAGACCCGAGCCACCGCGCTGCTTGAGGTCGTCAAAGTCCATCATGATGTCCTGGCACAGCTCTTCATCGAGCACTGGGACCGACGAGCCGCCCGGGATGCACGCTTGGAGGTTCTCCCAGCCGCCGCGCACGCCGCCGCAGTGGCGCTCAATGAGGTCGCGCAGCGGAATGCTCATCTCCTCCTCGACCGTGCACGGATTGTTCACGTGGCCCGAGATACAGAAGAGCTTCGTGCCCGAGTTGTTCTTGCGGCCAAGACCCGCGAACCACGACGAGCCGCGGCGGAGGATCGTCGGCGACACGGCGACAGTCTCGACGTTCGTGACAGTCGTGGGGCAGCCGTAGAGACCCGTGTTCGCTGGGAATGGCGGCTTCAGACGCGGCTTCCCCTGTCGGCCCTCGAGGCTCTCGATCAGCGCAGTCTCTTCACCGCAGATGTACGCACCGGCACCGCGGTGGAGGTACACGTCAAAGTCGTAGCCGCTGCCACAGGCGTTCTTGCCCAAGAAGCCCGACTGGTACGCTTCGTGGATCGCCTCCTGGAGAATCAGCGCCTCGTTGAAGAACTCGCCGCGGATGTAGATGTACGCCGCACGCGCGCGCATCGCAAAGCCGGCGATCAAGCACCCCTCCACGAGCTTGTGCGGGTCCTTCCGCATGATCTCGCGGTCCTTGCACGTCCCGGGCTCCGACTCATCGGCGTTCACGACGAGGAACGACGGACGACCGTCGGTCTGCTTTGGCATGAACGACCACTTGAGACCCGACGGGAAGCCAGCGCCACCGCGACCGCGCAAGCCCGAGTCCTTAATCTCCTGGACGATCCAGTCCGGACCCATGCACAGCAAGTCCTTCGTGCGGTGCCAGTCGCCGCGACGCGTCGCGCCTTCAATGCGCCACGTGTCCTCGCCGTACACGTTCGTGAAGATGCGATCTTCGTCCTTGAGTCCGCCGTACACGCGCGTCATTGCGGTGCCGTCCGTCGCCTGTTGGAACGCATCAATAGCGCGAGTAGAGAGACACAGAGTGGTGCATGTGAGCACTCGCTGGTCAAAGTGATCGAGATCCCAGCGAGCGACACGACGCGTGATAGAGACACATCGACGTACCGCATTCGCGACAGCCGCGCTCGAGCGGAACCCGCGCGCTAGTGAGACGCAAAGCACCAAAGCAAGTGAGTGAGCATCAGTCAATGCATCGTGAGCGTCGCGCAATGCGCTTCACATCTCCTGTCGACGGCGCACGAGCGTCTCAGCGCTGCACACTGCGCTACGAGCGACCGATCGATAGAGCATGGTGTACCTTGCGCGCGCGTCGCCTGCTTGGCCACGTTCGACAGCGCCGCCTTCATGCTTGCCTCCTCCGCGCAGCAGCACCTCGAGTCGAAAGTGCCGAGCGCCACACACACACAGAGACAGCGAGACCCCCAGAATTCCTGCTCGCTCGGGTTGTTTGAGCCGTCCGTTGGGCCAGCCCCCCTGGTGTGGCGCGACCACTGCCACATCGTCGAAGCAGTTCGAATCCTTCGAGGCGGTTGCTAGTACTGATTCGAATGCGCACATGGCGGGAGCGTGATATAACGCAGGTTGAACATGCTATCGTTTTGCACAGGGATTGCGAATGCGGTACACTGGTACACTGCGCCACTGTAACTGGCGCACTCTTCCAGCCAAGAATAGCACTTTGAGATTCAAAACGGCAGTCATCGCGCAACGATGGAGCGCGGCGCAGATGAGCAGCTAGTTGCAGCACTGCGACGACGGCGACGACTGCACGCGCTCGACAACACCACCTCGACTGCGCGCGGCCACGGCCACTTGCACACTTACACCAGCAGCACCAAGCACCTCGCGTGCTCCATTGCGCCATTCACGCCAGCTCGACCACGCAAGCTACCACCTGGTTCGTTCGTCGACCTCTCGACACTCTCGCCGATTCCAGAGGCCGAGTCGTTCTCGCTCGAGATGCCAGCGACGCCACTATGCACGATGCGACCACAAGAGCAAGAGCACATGCACGGATCGCCCATGGAGGTGGACTCGACGACACCGTCGCGCACAGCGTCCGTTCGTACCCATCATCATCACCACGAGCAGCAGCAATGCACACCGGATGCACCCATCACAAAGCGTCCACTGCTCTCGGTCTTTGACTGGGACGACACGCTCTGCCCGAGCTGGTGGCTCTACCACCACGGCGTACTCGCATCGCACGGACTCGTGAAGGCGCCGACCACCGCCACGACCAACTTCCACCAACCGCCTGCAAGCTCGTCGTCTGGACACACGATCTCGCCGCGCGATCGCCAGCGCTTTGCGCTGCTCGAAGAGCACGTACTCGCGCTGCTGCAGCGCGCCATGGCGATGGGGCCAGTGTTCATCATCACAGCTGCGACGCTCCAGTGGGTCGAAGTGTGCGCTGCGCGGTTCCTCCCGCGCGTCCAGACGCTGCTCCAGACGCAGCGCGAGAGCGTGCGCATCGTGTCGGCGCGCGAGTGGTACCACCAGCACGTCCAACCCGCAGGCGACCCAATGGCGTGGAAAGTCGCGACGTTCGACGCGCTCTGCGCGCACCTGCAGCTCGAGCGAGTCTCGCGTCACGTGCAGCACCGCGTCGACTTTGTCTCGATCGGCGACTCGGTCTTTGAGCGCGACGCGTGCCGCCAGATCGAGCGCAAAGCACCGGCGATCGTGCACTCGAAGACGCTCAAGTTTGTCGATCGCCCGAGTCTCCAGGAGCTCCTCGACCAAGTCGCGCTCACGGCGTCGATCTACGAGCGCATTCGGAGCCACAGCGGGAGTCTCGACCTGCTCATCCATCGCAACGCGCACCGGCAAAAGGGCGACCCGACGCTCAAGCTCGTGCAAGGCGACGTCGGTGGCTCCAACCAGCAGCAACACCATCGTCACACTGCGCCACTACGACCGCCGCCAGCTCCGACGACGTTTGGAGACCGAGCGCGCGTGGTGCCAACGTACGGAGGCGTCATGGGAGCGCGGAACGCAAGCATTCCGAGCAGCATTCGCGCCTGAGCGAGTCCTCGCATGGCGCCATTTGCGGATGCACAGGAGCAAGATGCACATCGTGGGAGACATGAAGCCGTACCAGGTAGAAGCAGCAGCAGTAGATTAAGAGCGTATCACCCCATCGTACACTGAAGTACCGCCCGCACTCCCCATGGTCCCAAGCACACACTCTCACACACACATATATGACGAGCGACGCGTCAGCACAGCGCATTGGCTCACGAGACACTAGGACGTAGTACACACGAATGGCTCCTTTCATTGCGAAGCGTAGCAGTCGATGGTGATTGATGTGTTGATAGGGAGTACTACAATGCATGCGCGAGGAGGTCGGTCGGTCGGTCGTGCTTAGGCGTGGCTGCTGCTCTCGTCGTCGACGCCAGCGAGCAAGTGCTGGTGCTTGGCGAGATACTTGAGGATCACGCCGTTCGTCCAGCCAAAGCCAAACTGCGGGATGTACTCGCCGCCGTTGCCAATGCCGCCGAGCGTCGTTGCGTTGTACTTTTCAAACATCAAGCCGGTCTTTTGCCACGCGACGTAGCCGGCTTTCACCCACGTGCGCATGACGTCGCGCGCGAGGTGCTGCGCTTGCTTGGAGCTCTTGAGCGCGAGCAAGCCTTCAATGACCATGTCCTGCGACGGCGGCCACGCATTCGGCGCGTCCCACTGCTGACCGGTCACAACAGTCGTCGCTTGAACGCCGCCGACTTGGATCAACCCAGAGCTCCGGAACGACTCAATGATGTTCTCGACTGCTTCCGGGTCAGTCGTGTCGACGAGACCGTCCGACCAGAGCGGTGCGTAGTTGGACACTGCGACGATCGGCGAGAGCGTGTGCGTGTCGAGGGCGTAGTCGTGCCAACTCTGCGTCTTGTTGCTCCAGAGCAGCGTGTGGATCGCATCTGCACGCGCTGCTGCTGCGCGGGTGAAGAGCGCAGCCGCAGACGCGTCGCCGAGCAATGTGTGGAAGTGCGCGAGGTTGCGCTCCACGCGGTGCATCATCACGTTCAAGTCGACGGGCACGACGTTCGACGTGTCGATCGCCGCCATCGTCTTGCCGTCTTTGAACCAGCGGCTCGTAAAGTCCCAGCCGCTCTCGGCGGCAGCAATGATGTCGTTGTACAGGTGCGACTTCTTCGCTGCGATGTCCGCGTGGTCGAGTCCGTGCGTGTGCTTGAACGCAAGCGTTGCGTCGTGAAAGTCTTCGCGGTACGACTCGGGCCGCGGCTCATCGGCGTGCGCGACGTACCGGTTCAAAATGAACCGCTTTGGTGGCGCCGTCGTCTCATCAGCTGCTGTCGTCGTCGTCGCCATAGGCATAGCGGCGGAGCTGCTGCGGCGCCGACGCACGGGAGCTTCAATCTCCACTGCGTGGCTCGATGGACCGAGCTGCATCCAGAACGCGTACTCTTTCTCCAAGATCGGCACAACGGCGCGCAAGTAGTCGAGGTCGACAGTCTTTGCGTCGTGGCTCCCAGGCGCCGCGTCCGGCTTCCCAGCCTCTGCCACGAGCTTGACCATGTCCGAGAGCAGTGGCGGCTGCGAGCGCGAGAGGTAGTAGATGCGGCCGCCGTTCGGGACAAAGCCAAACTCGGCGACGTACTCGAGCAGGTTGTTCACGACACCGCGCGCAGTGCGCTTCATGTTGCTCACGAGCAAGCCTTCGACGATCCAGAACGAGTCCCAGTAGTAGCTCTCGCGGAAGCGACCGCCAGGGACCACCAAGACGTTCTGCGTGCGCTCGAGCTCGGGGTCGGCAATGGGCGTCGCGTGCAAGAACGAGCTCGTGACGTTCTCGAGCGGGACGCGACCGAGGAGCTTCCAGAGCTTGTGGAGCTGGAACGCCCACTCCTGGAACGCTGGGCTAGTGATCGCTGCGATCGCAGGCGGCGGCGCGTCCTCTTGGTAGTCGTGCGGCACAACTGCGGCCATGTCCGAGCCTGGCGCGTCAAAGTGCTGGTCGAGAAAGACCTTGAGCAGCAAGATGCGCTCTTTCTGCTCCATGAGCATCCACTGCGGACCAATCTGCTCCAAGTACGCGCGGTACTCGTCCGGGATCGCCGCAGCGCTGCTCGTGGGCTTCACGGGCATGTCGACAAAGTGTTTGCTGTCAGCAAAGACGTGGTTCACTTGGACGTCGTGGAGTAGTGAGCCGCGGCAGTAGAGGTCGATGAGCGCTTGCATCTTCTCGGGCGTTGCGCTCTGTGGGTGTGCGAGGGTCTGGTGGTGTGCGGGCTGGTGCGTGTGTGCGTGCGTGTGTGCGTGTGCGTGCTGCTGCTGGTGGTGGTGGTGGTCGCGCGAAGCTGTGAGGACTGCAGACGACGACGACGACGCAGCAGCGGAGGCAGCTGAGCGCAAGTAGCTCGACGGCGAGCGCACGAGCGAGGACGCGGCTGCGAGCGCTACGGACGAAGAGAGAGCCATGAGGCCGAGGAGTGCGAGGATCACGAGACGTTGCACGAGCGGCGAGAAAATGGGAATGAGCTGCTGCAGCGCGGGTGCGCTCGAGCTGCTGCTGCTACTTTGAGCCGCGGCGCGGCCCGCGCGCATCGTGCGCTCGCGCAGACGCTCTCCACCACCACTGCTCCCGTCGTCTCGATGGCCACCGCCACCACGTCCTCCATGTGCGCGATTGACGCCTGGGCGACTGAACCGAGGCGTTACGTCGTCCAGCATGCGACTCGTTTGTGTGCAGACTGGTCGCACTTGCAGTTTGTATAGATCTGGGACGAGGAGGCGAGATGACCTGCGGCGGCGTTTGACGTTGCACAATGGTGTGGCGCACACGAGTACGCAAGATCCCGCAAATCCACGAATGCGACAGGAGCGAGATGACTCGGACCCCCGCATACTGGCAGCCACTGCGAGCAGGACGCCGACGACAACCTTGAGGAATGGCCCTAACTACGTCGTCGTCGTCGTGGGTGAGGATGCGACTTGAACTACTACGCGCGCAGGTTCGAGAGAGAAGGCGGCGACCAAGAATTTTCACATCATCGCACCATTTCAATCTGTTGCGAACCTCGAGACGCGTGTGTGCGAGAGAGCGAGTTTGCGCTTCAGCTATACCATCACTCGCCAAAGCTGCACGGTCGCATGCGAGGCTTCTGGTGCTGTCTCTCGGTGTCGGCGGCGGCGGTTCACAGCTTCGAGCTTCTGATTCTGGACGCAATGACGCAAGAGCGTCGCTCGATCTCTCTGGGTCGCGAGCGATCCAAGCGCTCGGTCACACACGTTGGAGCAAGCACTCGGCCATGGAAACGCGAGCGTGTGGCAGTGCGGTTCAAGCGCGCCATCGTGCGCTGCGGCTCGAGCTGAACCGAGCACCAGCGCTCGTCCATTTGCGCGAGCCACACAGGCAGCGACCCCGAGTGTGAACCTCGGCCGGATATCTCCTGCGCTTGCTTCGATCGCGTCTCTTGCTCCTCCACTCTCTGTGCTGACGTTGTCACGAGTGCGAGCAGCACCAAGATGGCAACGACCACCTGCTTGAAGTTCTTCGAGTGTATCGCGACACTCAACGCGACACCGACGCAGATAGTGGCATCTGCGAACGCTCGAGATGCTCAAAGGCATCGCGTTCACTTTGCACGATGCTTCTCGAACGCCTCACGTGATGGATAGCGAGATGCTGAGCTACCAAGCGCACGGCAGCGCGTTGCATCGGAGCGTACCAGAGCTTGTCGTGAGCGGAGTAGACCAGCGGACAGATCCGAAGATCTAGCAGCGCTAATCCGGTTCAAACCTCTGCAAAGAGACTCTGTCGTCACGCACCCAGCGACACCAGCAACGCGTTTGCCCTGCGACTGGGATAGCTGGACGGCCAGAGCAGCCTGAAGCTCGATCTACACCACCGCCAGTCGCGTTCATTCGTTCATTCACACCCCCTCCCTTACTCTCTCCTGCTCACGCACGCACACACGCACTGCGAATCGTCAGCGCTGTCGCTCGCCTCGCCTCGCATCGCCACGAAGCACGGACCCGTCGAACGGCCCGGTCCCGAGACCTCCAAGTTGGCTCGCTGCTTCGCACGCAGCAGACTGCTCAAGCAGCCGACCGGAGCTTCTCCGCGACAGTCACGATGAACGTACTAATGTCTGCGACCGTGTTGCGGATCGCAATGGACTCGTCTGGCTGCATCCACCGCAGCGCTTCGATGTACTCGTGCAGCGCTGGCTTGATCCGATCGTGCTCGAGGTGGAGCGCTGCGAGGTTGAGACTCGGGAAGTGGCGCACGTCGTACCGCGGCGCGCACTTGGCGCGCGCAAAGAGCTCGGCGGCTTCGTCGTCACAGCCCTGCTGCACGCGAATGAGTCCAAGGTCGTTGTACGCGTTCCCAAACGTCGGGTCGAGCGCAATCGCGCGCTCGCACTCGCTCGCTGCGCGCTCGAGCTCACCGTCCAAGTACAAGTGCCACCCGAGGAACGCATGCGCGTCTGCAGTCGGGAACAGCTCGATCGACTGCGTGTAGTACGTCTTCGCGATCCGCGCTTTGTCGTCGGCGCTGATCGCGTCGTTCTGGAGCACTTCGGACGCGCCGTGGATCAGCTCGAGCGCGTCGTCGAGCGCCTTTGCGTCTTCGTTGCAGTGCTGCTTGCGCTTGAGTGCGTCGTACTTCTCGTCAAAGGTCACAGTGCGCGGCGTGTTTGTTGCGAATGGCAAGAGCTCTTGGTCGCGCTCGTCCGCAAAGAGCAAGTGCACGCGCTCGGCGATCGCTTTGTTGAGAATGAACGCTTCGTCGACTGCTGCGTCGATGTCAGTGCACGGTGCGCGAAACTCGCGGCGCAGTGTCTCGACGCACGACGCGTTCGTGGTGAAGAAGTCGCATCGGCTGTTGCCCGCGTTCCAGATCACTTCGCGCGGCAGCAGCGCCTGGAGCAATCGCTGCGTGAGCACACAAGCACGCAACGATAGCGACAACGTGCACTACACACACACATACACGCATACTCACTTTGAACTCTTTGTGCTTGTCGAGCACGCGCGCGCTGCGCACAAGCGAGCGGTAGAGCGCGAGCACGAGCTGCGGCGACGACCCCATGCCTGCGTCTTCTTCAGCTTGAGCGTCGTCGCTTGACTCAGAGCAGTTGTGCCACACCAGTGTACATCAAATCCGTGTGGCCCACGTAGCTTTCGACCGCCAGCAACAAGTGCAATACACCACACCACCAGACGACGCGAGTAGCAGGAGCAGGAGCAGGAGCATGGGCGTCCACCTTGAGATCTGCGGCATCGATGTCGAGTTCCCGTTCCCGCCGTACGACTCTCAGCTCATCTACATGGAAAAGGTCATTCTCTCGCTCCAGTCCAAGCAGAACGCGATCCTCGAGAGCCCGACTGGCACAGGCAAGGTGCGTCGACGCGTGTGTGATGCTGATGAAGCGCATCGAAGGACTGGTTCACACCAGTGGTGCGACGAACGCACGTGCTCACACCTTTGTGTACCGCGATCTGCACGTGCATGCAACACACTAGACGCTCTGCTTGCTCTGTGCGACGCTCGCGTGGCGCAAGCACTCTGAGCAGAACCTCCGCGCCAATGGCGGCGCGACTGCTGCGAGCACTGGCAGCAGCAGCAGCAGCAGTACGAATGACAACCGAGCGAGCATGTTCAGTCGACGCGGTGCAACGCCGCGGAGTGGCCGCCTCGCATACGAAGGCTACGACAGCGGTGGCGAAGAGGAGCGCGAAGCTGCTGAGCGCGACCTCATCCCGCGCATCATCTACTCGTCGCGCACGCACTCGCAGCTCAAGCAGGTCGTCCAAGAGCTCCGGAACACGTCGTACAGTCCGCGCGTCGCCGTGCTCGGGTCGCGCGAGCACCTCTGCGTGAACGAAAAGATCTCGCAGATGCGCGGCACGAAGCAGAACTTTGCGTGTCGCGACGCTGTGAAGCGCAAGAGGTGCGGACTTGCGCAGCGCCGCGCCACGGAGGCGACCTTGTGCTCACGTGCGGATGGATGCGGATGCGTGACGGTGCACTAGCTGCGTCTATAAGCGAGGCTTTGACACCGCAACGCGGCGCAACACGAAGCAGAACGTCCCGATCCTCGATATTGAAGAGCTCGTCGAGACGATGAAGGAGAAGGAGGTGCGCTCGCGCTCTCATGGATGGAGGCGCTGGCAGACCTGCCTGGCTCGTTCGTTAAGCGCTCGTGCTCACGCTCATCCTCGTGACCTCTCTCACTCGCTCGCTCTTGCTCAACTGGACCAGATCTGTCCGTTCTTCCTCAGCCGCAACATCCTCCCGGACGCTGAGATCATCTTCGTGCCGTACAACTACCTCATCGACCCGCTCTCGCGCCGGTCGATTGGCATCTCGATCGAGAACTCGGTCCTGATCTTTGACGAAGCGCACAACGTCGTACGTCTCTCTCTCGCTCTCTCTCCACGCCAGGACTTCGGTCCGAAAGATCGACACTGACGCCTCTGCGTCGACTGCTGGACCGTGTCGTCGAGCAGGAGTCGATTGCAAGTGACGCAGCGTCGCATGCGCTGTCGTCAACGGACATTGCTGGCTGCGTCACCGAGGTGCAGCAGTTCATCCAAGCGCTGTACGAGAACAAAGTCGTCCTAAGTGCGCACAGCAACTTGTCTGCCGAGGTGCGAGCGACTGGTGGCGCGCGTGTATATGAATGCTGGACGCGCGTCGGGCTGACTGACTGATCGTCTGCTTGCTGCTTGTGCTCATGCGAGAGCAGTCGGCGGAGACGCTGAAAGCGCTGCTGCTCGAGATCGACAAGGGCTTGAACAGCTTCCCGCTGTCGTCCACTGGCGGCTTCACAAAGGTACGGACCGGTCGCTCTTGCTAGGCACCACGTATGATAGTACCTGGCTTTGACGGACTCGACATGCGTTTGGGACTCGTCGCTCGTGTCGCCTGCCCGCACAGCCTGGCGAGTACATCTTTGACTTCTTCCAGCAGTTCAACGTGAACTTTGACACGTGCCCGCTCGTCCTGAGCATGATCGAAGAGATCATTGAGCACGCAAACGAAGGCGGGAAGGTCCAAACGGCGTCCTCGAAGCTCGACGTGCTGCTGTCGTTCCTCGGCACGATCTTCCGCAACCGCGACCACCACATGACAGTACGCACTCGATCGCTCATCGCACGCAGGTGGTGCTTGTCAGGTATCGACTCACAGAGTTGCCCGCGGTATGATGGCGTTGTAGGCAGCGAAGAACTACCGCGTGCACATCCAAGAGGTCCAGGACAAGTGCGTGCGCGTCACTAGGCACTGCTGTGTGGTTCTTGTGGATCACGGTGAGCTCACGCATGCTCGGGCTGTGTGCGATGCTGCTGCTGGCATAGAGGACCGAACGCCCCGCGTCTGTTCAACTCGGTGCGCAAGAGCAAAGCGACGACGCGCGTGTTCAACTACTGGTGCTTCCACCCAGGCGTGTCGTTCCGCGAGATCTGCGCGAACAACGTCTACAACGTCATCTTGACAAGGTACGGACGTGCCATCACTTGACAGAGTCGTCGCGATCGCACGCTCATGCTCACTGTCCACGCAGCGGGACGCTCTCGCCACTCGAGACAACGATCAAAGAGCTCGGGATCGACTTCCCCGTCCGCCTCGAGAACAACCACGTGATCGATGCGAGCCAAGTCTGGGTCGGCGTCGTCGGCACGGGCGTGACTGGCAAGCGCCTCAACTCGAGCTACAACTTCCGGTCCACAGACGAGTACTTGCTCGAGCTCGGGAACACGATCGTGAACTTCACGCGCCTCGTCCCGAGTGGCTTGCTCGTCTTCTTCCCGTCGTACTCGATCCTCGAAGCCAGCGTCGCGCGGTGGCAGCGCGCAGCGCAAGACGACGCGAGCTCGTCGATCTGGGACCGCATCGTGCAGCAGAAGCAAGTGTTTGTCGAGCCGCGCGGACGCTTGGACTTCAAAGAAGTTGTCGACGAGTACCACGACGCGATCAAGACGAATACGAACGGCGCCGTGTTCTTTGCAGTCTGTCGCGGCAAGGTACCGAGCATTGAGCTCTCTCTCTCTCTCTCTCTCGCATGCTCTCGTCGCTAGCAGGAGCACGAGGACGTGACGGATTGACTCATCGCTCTGTCTGTCTGTCTGTCGATGCGTGTGTAGGTCAGTGAAGGGATCGACTTTTCGAACGACAAAGGTCGCGCAGTCGTGATCACCGGTCTGCCGTTCCCGCCGACGAAAGACCCAAAGATCGTGCTCAAGAAGAGCATCTTGGACGAAGTCGTCGTCCCTCCTGGCGAGCTTGTGTGTTTTCTCTCTCTCTCTCTCGCTTTCGCAGTTGGCCGACGTGTTAGGACACTGTTGATGAGAGCATGGATCGATCGACACTGACTGTGTACCTGCGTGCTTGTGCCTAGAAACTCACGGGCAACCACTGGTACATCCAGCAAGCGTCGCGCGCAGTGAACCAAGCGATCGGTCGTGTGATCCGCCATCGCCACGACTACGGCGCGATCATCCTCCTTGACGAGCGCTTTGCACTGCAGCAGCAGCAAAAGTGCCTCTCCAAGTGGCTCCAGCCGTACTGCTTCACCTGTCGGAGCTACGGTGCGTGTGCTGCTCCGGGTGACTCTCTCACTCTCTCTTCGATGCACGTGGCGAATGGCTGCGATCGCTGACACTCTGCACACACACCCTCAGGCGAAGCGCACATCGGTCTCACGAGGTTCTTCAAGAGCAACAAGGCGAACAACCCTGTGCCAGCGCCAATTGCTACGAAAGCCCTTGTGCCGCAGCCAAAGTCGCTCGGACTCTCGAAGCGCGCGCTATCAAGGAGCAACTCGGCACTCCCGACGCAAGACGCGACGCAGAGCAGCGAGGCGACGCAGGATCCTGGAGAGTCCTCAACGACGACGACAACGACACCAGCGATTGGCGACGGCCAGTCGTACGTGAACCCTGAGCTCTTTCGCCAACCAGCGAGCAACGCACAGCCAGCAAGTACGTGCATCTGCCACTGAAGGGCTGAACCAACTGCGTCGTACTCACGTCTTTGCGGCCTCCGACTGCTGCTGCCATCTCTCTCGTTCACACTAGCGGCCGTGTCCGAGACGAGCTACGCAAGTGCGTCCGGAATGCCGAGTCGAGCTGTCACGGCAGCCGCAGCAGCTCCGAGGAAGCAGACGCTCGGTGCGCTCTTCTCGACGACCAAGTCCGCGATGGTCGAGTCCACGTCGTCGATCTCGCGTCCGTTCGTGCCGCCGAAAGCGCATTCGAGTCTCGTCTCAAGCGAGACTGCAGGGGCAACAGCAGCTCCAACAACCACACTCCGAGCATCGAGTGATCCATCCGAGCTGTCGTCGACCTCATCGAGCGCTGCTGGCAAGAAGAAGTTTGGCGCGGCGTCGCAAGAGACGAGCGTAGCGGGCGACTCGCCCGTGATGTCGAAAGACGAGGTCTTCGTGTCTGTGTTCCCAGCTGTGGCGCGAAGTGCGCTCTCCGAGCCCGACGTCTCGAAGCTCTATGCGTTCATTCGGGAGCTCCACGCGAGCACAGACGTCGACGCAGTGCTCGCATCGATCTGCGCGCTGCTCCGTGCGCCAGCGTGCAAAGACCTCGTGAACCTGATGCCCAACGTCCTCAAAGGCGCAACGAGTGACCGGTTTGTCGCGAAAGCCCTTGCACTCGGACTCCCGCTCGACCCGTCGCTCGTGTCGGCCCCTGCTGCTGCTGCTTCTGTCGACAGGAGCTGGCGCGCAAGTGCGAGCATGACGACGTTCTTTGAGCGGATCCAGCAAAAGCGCAAGCGCAAGCTCCACGACGCGCAGATGCCGACAGCCGCCGTCGTCGAAGACCCGCAGTGCGTCGTGTGCTACGACATTTCGCGGAAAGCGTACGCTGCGCAGTGCGGCCACATCTGCTGCATGGGGTGCTGGAAGAAGGTGCGTGCGGCTCGAGCTGTCAGTGGCAGCGAGTCGCCTCGTGTCAGATAGGCTGGTGGCTCACTCTGTGCTTCACGCTGTCCAGATGGAGAGAGACGGCTTCACGAGCTGTCCGCTGTGCAAGCTCCCGCTCAAGTTTGAGCAACTGAGCTTGATCCGCGCAGCGAAGAAGCCATCCGCAGCAGCATCGTCCTAGTCGTCCGCCAGTCGCAGCGCGCTCGCTTCGTCGTCGTCAATCGACTTTGCTAGTCGACTAGGTCTTTGCGATGCGACGCTCGTGTGTGTGCGCAATGGCGCGGTCTCGAGGAGTTCGCCACGATCCGACATCCGCGCACTTTGCACCAACTCGAGAGCATGGTGAGGCTGGTCGACAGCCATCGCCAGACGTGAAGCACTGGTCTTTGAGAGTCAGCGCCTCGTCCTATAACGGCCACAAAGGAGAATGTGCGCGAGCTAGCAGTTGGGCGTATTTATAGGCGCTCAACGGCTGGAGAAAATGTGCGAATCGAGTCGATTCGCTTGTGATTCTCGCTCCATGCTTGCGATTTGTATCCACACGAAGGACGAGGCTGCGCGCGGTTGAGGGCCAGTTGGTCGTTTCGCGCGCGAGGCTCGGATCGTTTTCTCGGCTCGCAAAAAAGAGCTCGCTCTCTCATTGAAGCGAGGTCGTCGACTTCGAGTCGAGCGAGCGACTCGGTCGAAGCGCACGTACGATGTGCTCTGCGCGCAAGTCATGCGTGGCAAGCATTTCACTCATTCATTCTTCGACTTGCGCGGCGCGTGCGTGGTCCACTAGTACTCCCGCATCGCTGTCGTCATCGTCGTCGTCCTGGCATTCCTTCGAGCATACGTTCGACCTCGAAGAGCAACCATCGCAGCCAAAGGCTCGTCGGTCACACCGCACCGATCGATCGATCGATCCGATTCTGTGGCATCTTGTCGTGCCACAGTCTACGCCATCGCAATGTTCTTTGCCAACGGCTACGTCGAGGCAGAGCAGCAGCAGCAGCAGCGCCGTCTCCCTCCGTGCTCGAGCGAAGAGAGCGACATCTTGCGCGAACTCCTGCTCGACGGAGACTTCTCGTCGCCGCGCCACTTTGTGCTCACGCCGTCCAAGCCGCTGACGTCAACAGGCTCGACAACGTCGCTCGCGAAGCGCCACCATGTCGAGATCTCGATTCCGCACATCTGCTTCGACAACAGCACGCTCCTGCGCAGCACGCCGTCGCTGCTGAACCGCAGTCTCTGTATGCTTCCAAGTCCGAGTCCACTGTCGCAGCACCACTTGCCGCCACCGTCGATCATCAACTCGATCATTTCGCCACCGCGCGTGTTCATCCAGGACTTTGCGCACTTGCCACGCCCGTTCTTCCACGACAGCGTCTCCGCGGCGCTCGAGTCTGAGCTCCACGACGTCAAGCAGCAGCCCCACGCCCAGTCGCAGCAGCAGCAGTCAGCGCTCCTGTCGACGCGAGCAGCAGCTCCGTCGTTCCACTCGGCGCCATGCCTTCCGCCGGCACCGCTCCCAATGCTCACGATGCCGCCACTCAAGAACAAGCGAGCCAAGGTCGCACCTGCAACGTCGTCGACGAGTCCTCTGCTCAGCCATGACGACAGCAGCAGCAGCAGCACCAGCACGACCTGTCCGTCTGTGAGCGCGGTGATGGAGCGCAAGCAGCTCCGGTGCTCGTACCCGGACTGTCCGAACTTGCGCCGCTCGGCTGGCTTTTGCAACCGCCACAGCGGCAAAGTCTGCAGCGTCGCAGACTGCAACAAGTCAGCACTGAGCCGCGGCAAGTGTCCCGAGCACGGCGGCGGCTCGCGGTGCAAGAAGGACGGGTGCTTCAAGTTTGCGCAGACGCGCGGACTATGCAAGTCGCATGGCGGCGGCCGGCAGTGCAACATCAGCGGGTGCACGAAGAACGCGCACCAGAACCGTCTCTGTCGGTCCCACGGCGGCGGCAAGCGCTGCGACTTCTACGGCTGCCCGAAGTGGGCACAGCGCTCGGGCTACTGCTGCGCACACACCAAGTCGGGATCGAGTGACAGCAGCTTGCAGCAGCACAGCGACGACATGGACGCACTGTCCGCGACGTCGAGTCCCATTGGCGCGGCGCTGCCGTTGCCCTCGCCGACACTGGTGTCGCCGCGCCACCTCTTGTCGATGCTGCCGTGACTGCGTCCACTGGAAGCGAGCGTCTCGACAACAGCAGGCGTCACGCTGCCCTGCCACCACCCACTACGACGAGTATCCGTGTGAGTCCCTAGATGAACTAGATAAGAGAGAGAGAGCGCGCAGCAAGTCGCTCGTGCGCCACGAATCAACGCTATTTATCACTTGCGCCTCAGTACCCACGCCGCCTAGCGAGAGAGAGCGAGATCGGAGGGCCACGTCGTCCACAGTGGCTGCTTGTGCTCAGACTGGCGTGATCACGCCACGCTCGACGAGGTCGGGCACTTCCGCTGCGAGCCACGGCGCGAGCTAGTCGACAGTAAGCGAGGCATGCACAGACAGCGCGTTAGGCGGCAACAACCGACAGAGTAGCAGACGGCGCGAGCGAGACGTACGCCGAGCGCGAGGGCGTGCGCAATGCCAAAGCGCGGGACGTTCTTCTGCCAGAGCGGCGCAAAGTGGATCGTCAAGCAGATCTTCCCGCCGCGGTACATCTTGGACGTCTTGCCCTCGAGCTCAGGGATGCACAGCTCTGGGTTCGACACAGGGTACGTCGCAGGGATCTGCCGTCGCAAGTGTGCGCATGCGTGCGAGAGAGCGAGTGAGCGACTGGTGCAATGAGCGGGCGGCGAGAAGCGCTACCGCTAGACAGACGCACCTCGAACTCCAGGTCAAACTCATAGCGCAGTCCGTTGTAGAACGACCAGCACTTGCCCGTCCACCTGTGTGTCACGCAGCCGCAGGAGCCACGCAGTGATTGCAAGTGCAGTGCTCGCGTTAGTTCGTGCGTGCAGCACACACACACGCGCGCGCAAGTGCTGCAGTCGGTGCGAGTGCGAGTGCTCGGCTGCTGTCGTCGTCGTCGTACCGCGTGCCCGTTTTGTTGGACTCGATCGTGAACCAGTCGTTGTCCGCCTCCTTGTTCATCTTGACATACTGCAGAACACGTGTGAGTATGCATTGCACAGCGTCGCCATGAGCAGAGCACCATCACGACGTCAACCCAGCACGAGCGCACGCGCAATTGCCGAGACAACGAACCTGGATGAGCGCGAGGTACTCCTCTTTGAGACGCTTCGTCCAGTTCTCGCCGTCGCGCGGCCCAGCACGCGTCGCGAGCAGCGGGATCTTCTGCACCGTGCGCTTCGTGTCGTCGTCGATCGGCGCGTCCATCGTCGCTTGATGCAGGTCGGTCGTCTTTGCAAGTGGCAAGGTATCAACGCGAGAGAGAGTCTGGCTGGTACTAAAGTGTCAAGCACTTGGAACTCGCACAGACGAACGAGCAACCATGCGCAGCGAGCAGCGCAAGCCCACGCCGCATCTCGGTGCACAGCTCCATGCGCGCAATCGCTACCGCGATGCACCGCCAGACTTCTATGCGCTTGCGATGCGCTACCCGAGCTTTCGACAGTAGTGCGTCCACTGCAACGCAACGCTTGCATCGAGTTGCAATCGCCACGCAGCACAACTCGCTCGACTGCTGACACCTTGACACCTTGGCACCTTGTCATGCGCTGCCCCTGCATGTGGCCGCAGTGTACGCAACGTCAACGACGCAAAGCACACGGCATCGCTTGCATGGGACGACCCGCTCGCAGTGCGCGAGCTCACGGCGACGCTGCTGCTGCACGACTTCCAGCTGCAGTGGACCATGCCACTCAACCGCCTCTGTCCGCCGGTGCGTGGCTGTTGCTCTAGCGCTCTCGACTGCGTCCTACACGGAGCGAACTTGCTCACACTAGCGGTCACCTACGCGTCGCTCTACGAGCAGCTCCCGAATCGCTTGAACTACCTCCACTGGATCGAAGACTTGCTCCAACAAGTCCGCGCCGATCCATTCACAGCCACCGCTGCACCTCCTCCTGCCTCCGTTGCCAGTGCACCGATCCGCGGCATTGACATTGGCACCGGCGCGAGCTGCATCTACCCACTGCTCGGTGCGCGGCTGAACAACTGGGCGTTCATAGCGACAGAGATCGACGCGGCGTCGTATGCGTCTGCCGAGGCAAACGTCGAGCGCAATGCACTCGAGCGCCAGATCACACTGTGCCGCACGACGACTGACCGACTCTTGCTCGAGCCACTGACTGTGCTTGGACTGGAGCTCGACGCGCCATTGGGACCACCACCAACTGCAAAAGGCTCTGCCGCACCAGCAACGCCGCCACAGCCACTGTTCCACTTCTCGATGTGCAACCCGCCGTTCTTTGACGACATGCGCGAAGCCGATACGAATCCGCAGACGTGCTGCATGGGCAGCGCGAGTGAGATGGTCTACCCGGGCGGTGAAGTCGCGTTCATCACGCATATGATCCACGACAGCTTGCGTCTGCGCACGCGCGTGCTCTGGTACACGTCACTGATCGGCCGCAAAGCGACGATCCGCAAAGTCCTCGGAGTCTTGCGCGACAGCGGCGTGCCGCACACGCGCACGACCGAGTTCTTCCAAGGCCGAACGAAGCGCTGGGGCATTGCGTGGACGTTCGTGTCGGACGCTGTGCTCGACTCCGCTGCTGCAGCGGTGCGCCTTGTGTCTGTAGGAACGCCTGCGTGAGCTGAGTGAGTGACAGACGGCCTCATGCTCACGTGTGTGAATGGATGGCACTGCTGCAGAGCTACAAGGTCCTTGGGAAGCGAAAGGAAGCGCATCGGCGCAATGAGCTCGTGTTCGTTGTCCCGCGTGCGACGACAGCCAGTGGCGATGACGCCAGCGGCTGTGCATCGCTGCAGCAAGTAGCGGCGCGCGTGCGTGAGTTTGCCAACACGAACAAGACGATCGCAGTCGATGGCGGTGAGACTGGCAGAGAGGACGACGAGGGAGATGACCAAGGCGATGAACCTGAGATTGACAACGACACGAGCGAGCACGACTACGCGTTCTTGCGTCTTCGCAGCGCTGCGAGTCCAAACAGCGCGTTCCAAGGACGCATCGAAGTCGCGAGCGATGCAGAGTCCCCGGAGCTTGGGTTCCGCGTGACGATTGCGTATGAAGCAGGCGATCGCAGTGCGTTCTGGCGAGCCGCAGATGCGCTCAAAGCAGCGACGGTGCGATCCGGTCGACAGTGGCGACGACGAAAGCAGCAGCAGCGACAGGTCGATGAACACAGAGCTGATGGTCACAGTGATGCGCAGCCGCAGCGAGATGTCTCTCGATGCATCTCGTGAGTCGTGCTGGCGAGTGTCTGAGACGTCTGCCACGAACCATCGAGCGCCATGAATGCACCACGAGTGCGAGACGCTGACGACAAGCTCTTGGCTCTTGGTCATACACGCGGGCTCTCCTAGTCACCACCAACTACATGAACGAGCCCAACACTGAGTCTTGCAGCATCGCTATGCTCGACTCGCGCGCTCGATCGAGTGGCTGCGGTCTGCAAACGCGTCGAGGTCGTCGTCCGAGTCCATGAGCAGCGCAGTCGTGAGCACCATGTCATCCGCTGCAGTCGGCCGGTCTCGTCCTGGCGCTTTGCGTCGGAACCGATCCCACGCGGAGCCGTCGACCATGCGCTGCGCAAACTGCTGGCACGCACACGCGTCGATGCGCACGATCGTACTCGCTGTACTGAAGCTCGAGGTCCGCGACGATGTGCTTGGGCGATGAGCATAGCGGTGGTCTTGGCGGTGATGGTTGCGAGGGGGATGCTGACTCCGCGACAGGATCGGGATGCCGCTCGTCGGCTCCGACGGACTCGCTGCTTCGAGCGCTAGCCGCATCGTCGCGCTTGCATCGACGTCAAAGAAGTACTGTGCGCTCTCGCTGCCCTCGAATGCGCGCGCGTGCTTGGCGTGATGGAGCAGCCCAGCGTCCATCCAAGCGTTGCCCATGCGCGTGGCTTCTGCGAGCGAGTTGACGAACTTGTGCTCGACGAGTACATCCGCAACTGCGGCGCCAGAGACTTTGCGATGGCTGCTAGCGCTGGCGCTCGTGCCGGTGCTGATGCTACCGTTCGGCTGGCAGAGACTGAGCTGGAGCTCATCCATGACGTCGACAGCGAACGCGGCGCTCAGCGTCTCTTGGACGTCTTCGAGCACAGAGACAATCGCGCGCGCAGATGGACGCATGCGCGGATCGCCTGCCCACGCGCACTGGATCACGTCGCGGAGTCTCGGTGGTAGGCTCGGATCGAGTGCTGGTCGTGCACCGTTCAGAACGCTCTCAAACACGTGCAAGTGACTCTGGCAAGTGAACCTGTCCGTGCTCGGGCTAAGGATGTCGGACATTGTGATCGCGAGCGAGTAGACATCAGCGGCCTGGTCGTAGCACGCGACGCCGCCTCGGCCGTTGATCACCTCTGGCGCCATGTAGTCTACTGTGCCTTTGACGGTCATGCTGCTTGCGCTCCACTGCTCATCGCGAATTTGATGTGGCGACGTGGACTCGTAGACGTCGTCAATTGCGGTGGTACTAGGACAGCGCGCTTTCGACAGACTCAGGGTCTTGGGCTTTGTGCTTCCATCACGTCCATTGCTCACGCGACTCGGTCGATCGATGCGAGCGAATGTCCGACGCTGCTGAGACGCCGTGGCAGTGACGTCTGCTAGCTTCCCGAGCGCGCGTGACTCGCCAAAGTCCGAGAGCTTGACATTGCAGGCGACGTCGACGAGGAAGTTCGACGGCTTGATGTCGCGGTGGATGAACGGCGGCGAGAAGCTGTGGATGTACGCGACCGCGCGTGCAGCGTCGAGCATGTAGCCGACGTTGATGAGTAACTGCTGGCGCGCCGGCTCGTACGGTCGCCGTGCGTAGATGCGCAGGACGTCTTGGAGACTGCCTTGACAGAGCTCAAACACGAGGCAGATCGCAGGTGGCGACACGCACATGCCATGGAACGTGACGATGTTCGGGTGGTGCAGCAGTCCACAGAGTGCAGCTTCGTGCGAGAAGCCAGCGATGACGTCCTCGGTGTAGTTGCTTGGGTGGTACACTTTGATCGCAACGCGCGTCTTGGACCGGAGCATGCCGCGGAACACAGTCGACGTCGTGCCAACGCCAATCTGCTGCCGCATCTCGAGCAGCGCAAAGTCAATGATGTGCTTGCGATGGAGCTCAATGAGGACGTGGAGTCCCTGTGACGATACGCCCTCGTGCATGTGATGGTTCTGCTTGAAGAGCCCTTGCAGTGCACATGCGCGGTCGCCCATGCCACGCCAGTAGCCCGTATCGGCTTTGAGCACGCGCCAGATCACGAGCGGGTTGAGCGCGACCCAGAGCAGAGTCGTGAACAAAACGTACTTGCTGCTCGCGCGCGTCGTCGGATTCATCACCATGACCATGTGCACGAGCGTGAGGACGTAGCGCATGACGTTGTAGACTGCGAGCTCGCGCAGTGTGCGCGCCGACGCCCGGTTTGGCGGCCAGATGAATACGTAGACCGAGACAAGGAGCACGAGTGCGCGCAGCGGGTGGAGCCACGCAACGTAGATGGTCTGTTTTGCTGGGTCGCCGTGCGCCGTGACGTACCAGATGTACGGGATCGTGTAGCCTGAGAGCACGAGCGAGAGCACGAGCGTCCGTCGGAGCGCTGGGAGCGACACGCTCTGCTGAAGCATGAAGATCAAGATCGCGAGGAAGTCGAACTGGTGCGCCGAGTAGAGCGTCTCGAGCACGACCGGTGGCACGAACGTCGAGTACAAGCCTGTCGCGAGCGCGATCGACAGGAACACGATGAAGAGCGCGTTGAAGATACCGAGCGTGACAAGGAGCGGCTCGAACGCCGGCAAGACGATCTTGCGTGCGGCCGCTTCGTTCCCCTTGCGCGCTGCGGCGCGGTTGTATCGCAGGTGGAGCACGAGGCTGACACTGAGGAGCCAGACTACGACAAAGCCGACGAGGAAGAACGCGAGGAATACGCGCGTCGTCTGTGCAGCTTGCGTGAGCGAGCCATGCGAGGCATCTGGAACGACGACGCTACCTCCGCCAAGAGCGCTTGTGTCGTTGACGCTATCGCCGCCCACCAGGGCTCGGATGCGGTGCGCTGCTGCCATCGTGAAGGGCGACCGCAGATGCTCAAATGGCGAGCGAGCGAGCGAGCGAGTGGCTTGTGAGGACGCGAGAACCACAGAAGCAAGTGTTTCGCGTCTGAAACGCATGGCGCTTCCACTCAAGATCGATTTCGATCGAGGATGGTCATCCGCCCTTGTGTCGCTGCTCACGATGCGCGAACTTCGAAGGAAACGTAGAAACGAGCAGCACAAAGCTGGAACGAACTTGTCCACATTCCCGTGACGAGGGCGACAGCAAGTCGTTTCACTCAACCTCCTCTAGTCCTGCATCAGCGGTCTAGTACGACAACGCATCGTCCAACTTCGTGACACGAACTCCCAACAGCCGAGTGCGAGGCAAACAACGAGTGAAAGCACGTACAACACAGCAGGCGATCAATGAGGTCTGCGCACGCAACGACCCAGATCAACCAAGGCGGCCTGCCTAGCTGAAGTCAAAAGTGCTGTGAATGCGTGACCGACCGCATTTGTGTCGGC
>JAASFT010000032.1:0-65533 GCA_023333885.1 Globisporangium parvum
GAAGAGCAAGTCGAAGCGCAAGCATCGCAAGAGCAAGAGTAAGCACGCGGCGGCGGCAGCTGCTGCGGCGTCTGCCTCGACTGAGAGCGTGGCGACGTCGTCGGCTTCGGCATCGGCAACGACGTCGAGTGGCGAAGTGGTTGTGCAGAAGGTGGTGTTGACGGAGAACGTTGGATCGGGTGCGTGGGCGCACCGCAGTAGTGCGACGCACCGCTCGGTGCTCCGGCGCATCAAGAAGATCAAGTACGTGAAGACGTACTTGGCGCAGTTCCTGTCGTTCGTCCAGCTGCACTACACGAAGAGCTTCTCGTCGCTGTCGATCAAGGAGCGCCAGAAGATCGTGCGTACGTTCTGCTCGCAGAACTTCACGACGTTCGACGAACGGTTCTTCCGCCATGGCACGAGCGAGGAGAAGCACATCGCGTGGAAGCTCGTGCGGTCGCTGTCGTACCTGTACCCGGAGATTGCGATGCAAGACCTCGGTCTCGGCTTTGGCAGCAAGAAGAACTTGCTGATCATTGACGAAGTGACGCGCGAAGAGGCGGCGGCGTCGGAGGCATCGGCATCGGCCGCGCGCAAGCGCATTGTGATCTCGATGCTCCAGGCGAGTCCGTCGCGCTGCGCGACGTTTGACGACGTCTTGCTGCTCGAGGATGGCGAAGTGGTGTTCTACGGCGCAGCGGGTGCGATCCAGGACTACTTCCAGGAGCTCGGCTTGGTGTGCCCGAAGGGTGCGGACGTCTACGACTTCCTTCTCAGCCTCGGCTCGAGCAGCAGCAGCAGCCAGTCGCAGTACACGATCACTGTGACTGAGACGAGCGCAACGAGCCACAAGCACGTGCAGCACACGGAGCGCGCAAGTGCGTTCGTGCGCTTTGCCGACGACGTCTTGCTCGTTGCTGGCACGCCGGTGGCTGCAGCTGCAACGGCGACGACAACGTCGAACAGTGCGACGATCGTCGAGACCAAGCGGTTCGCCGACGACGTGCTGTTTGTGTCCGAGACGGCGGTCCAAGCGGCCTCGAGCGAAGACTCGGTGGTCACGAAGCGATTTGCAGACGACGTTGCGTTTGCAGCGACTGGCGCCTCCGCGACGCTTGTGACGTCGAGCGACTCGGACTTGGTCACGAAGACGACGACGAGTGGCGAGGGCGGTGTCGTGACGACAACTACGACGACTGCGGACGGCGGTGTCGTGACGACGACGAAGAAGATGACGACGACTGTTGTGCACCACACGACAGCGTCGGGCGAGACCGCGACGACGACGACGACGACTGAGAGCGTTGCGTAAGCGCAGCGAGCGAGCGTCGCAGTGTCGGAGCACGTAGTGGATGTGAGTAGGTAGTAGTTAGTAGTAGCAGTAGTAGCAGTAGTCGCTTGTATGTTTGCATGTGATGCACAAGTTCATAGCAATGCACGTAAGAGGATGTATAGCTCTGCTGCCTTTGCCTACGTGCGGTGCCGTTGGCATCGCGACGACGACCTCTCCATCTCTGCCACTCTCTGCTTCTCAAGACCTACGTGACGCGAGCGCTTTCATGGCCACGAGCGAGCGAGTGAGTGAGCCAAGGCGACGATGAAGGAGGAGGCCATGAAGGCGTCGACTGCCGTCTTTGGTGTGAACGTGAGTGAGTCTGGTCTATCAAGGCAGCATCGATCCGCTCGCTTGCGCTACGTCTGCGCACGTCTGTGATCGACTAGAACGTGAACGACGTGTTGTCCTGGTCCTGGCGCTTGCGTAGTCGCTCAAAGCGCGCAGTGAGCTCGTCAAAGTCCGGGATGCTACTGTCGGCCGCGCTGCTGGTGCTGACTGTCGCACTTGGAGCAGCAGTCGACGGTGCGACTGGTGGTGGAGCTGCTGCTGCAGTGTGTGATGCGTGCTGCTGTTGCGGCGGTCGGGATCGTGCAGGTGCTGGCGCGTGCGGAGGTACGTACGCGTAGCTCTGCTGCTGCGGCTCGTACTGCTGCTGATGTGCATACGTAGGTGGTGCTGGCGGAAGCGACTGTGCCGCTGGCACGTACTGTTGATGACTGGGGTTCGCTGCTGGCGGTGGCGGTGCAAACAGTCGCGACGACGCAGATGGCGCAGCGATCCGGAACGCGCTCGTGTCCACTGGCTTCTCGACTGGCGCACTGGGCAGCGAAGACGCGAGGCGACCAGCAGCAGGTCCCTATCGTCGCGTCCAAGTGCACGCATACGCATCCATACAACGCAAGTGAGTGCGAGGACCAGCCGCAGCGACAGCTACCCACGCAGACAAGTCACAAGTACGCACGGCCGCGTAGAGTGCGACGTAGTCTGGACCAGAGGCACCTGCACTCGAGACGCTCGCGCCAGTCGGCGCGGGGATCGGTGCGAGCGGATCGACAACTGCGTGCTCATCTGGCTCCCAGTCGACTTTGAACTGCTTTGCGATCTCCTTCATGTAGTTCACGACCAAGTACGCACTCGGCGGCTAGTGCCACGTTGTGTGAGCGAGCGTGCGTGTGTGCGACGCCACCCATGGCGCCAGCGAGCGAGAGCGCACCTGCACACTGAGCTTCTGGATCACGCGCTCGTTCACGCAGCCGTCGGCGTTGCGCGTCGCGGCTGCGGCAAAGTCCTGTCCGTACTTCTTCACGAGCTGCTTCTTCACCTGCACCGCGCCATCCATTGCCGAGCGCATACCTACGGAGTGAGCGTAGGCGCTTGCATGTCCATCGGATGCAACGCATCGTACGCACTTCAGTGAGCTCAGGGATCTCGGTCCGGTTCGCGGCCCAAATGAGCGTACACACGGCTTCGCGCATGTCGTACGGACACTCGCGCTCGGTCTTGACGAGGTTCTGCAGTTGCCACGCAAACGAGCAGCGTGAGCTGCTGCAGAGTGGCAAGCGAGTGTAAGCGCTGCCAGTGGCGAGAGAACGTGCGACGGACGCACCGCTCGCTCTGCGACGAGCTCACAGAGGAGCTCGAGGATCTCGTAGCCCTCGACTGTGAAGTCGTCGCGGATGATGCCTTCGACCTGCGCAGTGCATCAGCCAACTGTGAGCGCCATGCGGTGCGAGGACTGAGACAGCAGACAGACGCACAGACAGACCGACAGACGGACGTACGCGAATGCGCGCTTTCTCCTCTTTGCCGTCGGCAAGGAGCGCGGCGATCTCGCGGCGCACCGTGACCGCGGCGTTCGCTTTCTTGTTCTTGACGATGCCAATGCGGTGCACCGCCATCTTGAGATTCGGCTTGAGCTTGTTCACGTTAAAGCCAAACATACTGGCGGTAGTCGTCGCTGGTGTCTTGAGCAATGACGGCGCTGTCGCGGCGGCACTTGCGCGTCAGTGAGCGTTGGACACGTCCGGTGCCTTGTTCTTTGCGTCGAGCGTGCGTACCCAGAACGCTGGGTTCGTACTTAAGCAAATACGCAAATATAGTGTACTGTTGTCACTTGAGCAGCGTAAGCGATAGATGCGAATCATTTTGACAAATTCACGATGCACAACTGCGAATGACTCGTGCTATATACTCGTGAGCTCTGTCCTCACTCTCTCTCACTCTCGCGTGCGCTAGCTGACGATGCGCGTGAGCCCGTCTGCTCAATCTGCCCACGACTCGGGCTTCTTGCGCCGACCAGTGTACGTCCGTCGCGTCGTCATCGCTGGCTCCGAGACCGTGGAGCTCACGAGCGGGTCCAGCTTGCTGCTCGCGTCGTCGTCGTTGTGGCGCGCCGACTTGCGGAGACTCCGGAAGATCCCGAGGTGCGACTTGGGCGGGCGCTGGCTGTGGCTGCTGCGACTGCTGCTGCTGAGGCGGCTCGAGACCTGGAACTTCCCGAGCGAGTCGTCGCTGTAGCCCGAGTTCCCGCTCGAGCTCGAGCCGCTGAGTCGGCGCGTCTGCTCGGACGCATTCCGGAGCTCGCGTTGCTGCAGCCGCTCGGGCGACTCAAAGTACACGACGTCCTCAATGTCGTCTTCGTCGACGACGTGCTGGCGACGCGTGCTTGCACGTTGCGTCACAGCCGTCGCGACGGGCATGCCAGTGCTGCGACTGCTGCTGCTGCTGCTCGCTGTGCTGCTCGCTGTGCTGCTACTGCTGCTCGCGACCGACTTGGCGCTCGGTCCAGTCGGACTCGTTGCGTTCTCGCGCGCGCGCTTCTTCTCCCAGAGGCGAAAGTAGTACCAGCCCGTGAGCGAGACGTACGTGAGCCAGATAAACGCAGTCTTGCGCAGCCTTGGGCTCACGTAGAGCAGCGCGAGGGCGACAATGAGCACCGAGAGGATCCACGCAAACCACGACATGGCGCTCTCTCGCTACCGTTTCGGCGGCTGGCTATGCGTCGCTCGTTCCGTTCCTAGCTCTTGCCGTGAGCTGCTGCTGCGTCACTGGGTCTCGTCGGTCGTCGTCGTCGTCGGTAGTGGCGTTGTCACCGAACACAAGCGAAAACTGCGCTCACGCACGACGCTGCTCGGAGTGCAGTCGAAGCGATGTAGTTGCTGTAAGCGCTGCGTATCTGCAGCAGTCAGTCGTGCGCTGCAACGAGCTGTCGTTGCCAGAGCTTGTGCGGTCGTGGCCTGCGGTCGTCGTCGTCCGCGTCAACGACGACGTCGACGTGCGGGAGCGAGGGCGTTTCTCGTTGTGAAAAGAGATCGACAGCGCCATACTCAACGCAGGTGAAAAAGCCGGAATAGCGACAGGCGAGGATCCTAATTTCACGTCTACCACGCGGATGTAGGCCACATGATTACGCCACACACTAATTTTGATGTGTGGACCGAATGGAGCGCTTCAATTAGGATCTGCGCCGCATTCGGTGTGGCCCACTCGAGCACGATCGCGTCGCTTCGCGTCCCTCGAAGCTCGCGACTGAACGCGCACACGCACATCCTGCACATCGCTCTCGAGACGGACACCTGCGATCGCCATGAGCGACTCGATCGAAGCGCTGATCCCCAAGACGCAGGAGGTACTCCAGCCGCTCATTGCGAAGCCCAAGCTCGCTGACAAGCTCCTCATGAAGCCGCCGTTTCGCTTCCTCCACGACATCTTCGTAGCGCTCACGCAAGCCACTGGCTTCGCGAAAGGGCTCTACAACGACTTTGAGCTCGACTCGGGCAACATGAAAGAGAAGAACCAGAAGATCACGTACCTCGACAAGATGGTCGTGTGCGTCGGTCAGTGCCTTGGCAAAGACGTCGACGTGCGCTCGGCCAAGATCGTCGCGGGTCTCGAGCCAGAGAACACGAACCTGTTCCTCCAAGCCCTTGCGCAAGCTGCGTCCAACGCATCGCTTGACTGGGCTGGCGCAGTACAAAAGACTCTTGCAAAGATCCCGTCGCTGACGCCGGATGGCGGCGCTGCTGCTGCACCAGCAGAGGCGAAAGCAAGCGCGCCAGCAGCAGCAGCTGCCGCCGCGGAGCGACCGGCATCCAAGGAGCGACCTGCATCCAAAGAGCGATCGAGCTCGTCTGAAGCCGAGAAAGCTGCTGCTGCTGCTGCAGCAGCAGAAGCGAAAGCCAAAGAGAAGGTGAGTAGCGACCAGTAACGACCTGCACTCGTAGCGCTAGCGCCTAGCATAGCGATTGCGGCAGATGGCGTACTGACAGTCCATGCTGGCTCTGGTCGCTTCACGCCAGGTGCGCAAAGAGAAGGAGGAGGAGACGGAGCGCCGCGACAAGGAGCAAAAGGCCGAGGCAGCGGCGAGAGCGAGTCGGGCTGCTGCGGAGGCAAAAGCCGAGGCGTCCGACCCAAAGAGCAGCAGCACTTCGCGCGCGTCGTCATCGTCGTCAGCGCGCGGCGCGAAAGCGCCATCCGACAACAACAAAGAGCCCGACGACGCGCTCGCGCCACAGATCCGCGAGTGCAACGGCGACGTCGAGCGCACGAAGGACGTGATCGAGAAGATCATCCAGAAGCCCAAGATGGCCGCGAAGCTCCTGAGCAAGCCGCCGTTCCGGTTCATCCACGACATTGTGTCCGAGATCACGCGCGTCACGGGCTTTGCTGACGGACTCTACAGCGCCGAGGAGCTCGACTCCGCGAGTATCAAGGAGAAGCAGCCGAAGATAGACTACCTCACAAAGATCATCCAGTGTGTGAGCTGCCAGCTGAACGTCGAAGTCGACGCAAAGCCCGCGAAGATCGTCGCGGGACTCGACCCGGACGACACGAACAAGTTCCTCCAGCTCCTCGGTCTCGCGTGCCGCGCTGGGAGCTCCGCTGAAGCGGTGCAGCGCGTGCTCGCAGGGGACATGGCTGTGCGCGCATCGAGTGCTGCAAAGAAGGCAAGTAGTGCCGCCACGTCGTCTTCGGCGTCGAAAGGAGCAGAGCGCGAAGCTACGCCCGAGGCAAAGCTGTCGTCGCGGTCGACGACGCCGCTCGAGACCAAGGGCCGCCCGTCGTCGAAAGAAGACAAAGAGCCGAGTAGTAGCAGCGCTATCGCGCCGAGTGTCGGTGCCGGCTCGTTTGGCGGTCCGATGAAGCCGCTTGCGCTCAAGACGGACGCAGACGATGCGAACGACGAGAACGCGAACTTGCGCTTCAACACGGAAGCAAAAGACACTGGCAAGGACCACGCAGTGGCCCCTGGGACGAGCGGCGGACTCGGTACGAGTCGCAGTGCTCGGCCAACGACTGCGCGGCGCCGGCCGCCAAAGCTCAAAGAGAACGTCACGGAGGTCGGACGACTCATGGTGCACGACACAAAGGTCGCACCGGTCGTCGGGATCATGAAAGATGGCGACAACGGCGACAGCGACGACGACGCGAACGCCGACGACAGCAACAACGCAAGTGGGAGCAACAGCGGTCGTGCAGCTCTCGCGCACGACGACGGCGGCGCTGGCGGTGCGCACGGCCGCCTTGTGCGTGACATTCTCAAAGACCAGAGCGCGGAAGAGGCGGCGCGCAAGCGGAAAGAGGACGAAGACACGGCCAGCGGCGCGACGAACGAAGCTGAGACTGGCATTCGCCTTGGGCGGCGCAAGAAGTCGTTCAAGGACAAGTCCAAGAGCGGCGCGTCGAACGTGGCGGAGATGAACGCGCTCCGGAGCACGATCCAGAAGATCTGTCAAGCGACGAACCCGGTCGGCAAAGGCGTCGAGTTTGTGCACGAAGACCTCGACGCCATGTCGAAGGAGCTGGAGCAGTGGAAGCGCGAGTACGAGGAGAAGCGCGAGCTGTTTGAGGACGAGAAGAAGCGCACGGACGAGGCGCTGCAGCCGCTGCAGCTCCAGCTCCTGGAGGTCGACGAGCTCATCAAGGAGCAGGTGCACAAGATCAACGCTCTCAAAGCCACGATCGCCAAGAACGAGGAGAAGACGCAGAAGCTCTTGCACATGGTCGTGTCGGCGTAGGTGGCACAGCGAAAGGCGTCGCGAGCGGCGGTCTGTCAGTCTACCTAGCTAGCTTCATCGATCGGTAGCCTCGTAGTGCATCTCGCTACTCCCTGTCCTCCTGCTCTCTCAAGCGCCTTCGCTACGCAGTGGCGTCGTTGGCAGCGCTGCCAGTGCCGCTTGCATCAGGCATGCTACTGCCCCGTTTGCCCAGACGCTCTTGCACTTCGGGCATCGACTGCTCCCGCTGCTTCACGCGCTTGGGGACCCACGACTCGTGCAGTCCGAGCTTCTCGCGCCGGAGGTCTGGCAGCAGAGCAACGTCGCTCGAGTGTTGGACCCAGTGCGCCGACTGCTCCGCGAGCGTCGGGTTGTTCACGATCTGCGGGTACCACTGCGCGCGGATCGCAGTCTTCTCCACGTCGCTGAGGTCGCCGCGGATCGCTGGGAACCAATCAAAGAGCCGCTGGAGCACGAGCGCCGTCGCGACCGACAGGTTCAGGCTCTCCGTGAAGCCAAAGATCGGAAAGTACACGCGCTTGTCTGCCGCGCTGAGCATCTCGGCGCTCACGCCGTCGGTCTCACGACCGATCACGACTGCGAGCTTCGCTGGCAGCTCGGCTGGCTTTGCAGCAGCAGTCAGTGGCAGCGCCTCTGGAGACAAGTCTGTCGCCCAGATCGTCCGGCCGTCGTCGCGCAGCGCTGCGATGCAGTCGCTGATGCTCGAAAACTCGCGGATGCTGAGCCACACGGAGCAGTTCTTCGTGATCTTCTTCGTTCCGCCCGACTTGTGCTTCTTCACCTGTCGCTCGTTTGCGTTCACGAGCCACACGTGCTGGACCCCGAGCGCTGGAGCACCGAGTGCTTAGATCCTAGCGCTGCTGTATGCCAACGGTATCGACAGACTTACTCTCGAGCAACGCGAGCGCCACAGTCGCACGTACCCTCAGCTGTTCGCAGCACTGCCTGGTGGTTGTGCGAGTCCATGCACTGCTCCAACACGAGCACGATCCGCCCTGCGCGTTGCGGTCCAGTCGGTCAGTGTGTTGTTCATGCGACAGCAGCACCAACCACCTCACTGCTGCTCATGCGAACCTGTTCGATGGTGCAGCACAGTCTCGGCTCGGCGCAAGCGCTCTGGTGCGTCCTTCGCTGGCGCACTTGGCGGTTGTTCATTGGGTGGAGCTGCGCGCGCAGAGGTGCACGGTTCGGTACGCGCACATACATACAGAGAGAGAGAGACGCATATGAGCTCGCACCTGCATCGAGCAGCGTCTGCTCATTCGCGTCCGCCATTGTCGCTGTTTGACTGTTTGACTCGCCTGACATGCGTCCCGAGTTGCACTAGTTGCTCGGGACATGCGTCCCGAATACAAATGGAGACGGGAAATGGCTACACTTTGGTGGTTTCATTGTTGTCTCTCGTGCCACCTGCACGTGACGACCGAGCGCGAGTCTGGGAATGACCCGCTCGAGTGCTCATCGACGTCGCTGCTGCTGCTGCTAACGTGAGACAGACAGATGTCGTCCACATCGACGTCGCCTGTTGCTGCTGCACGTGGCGTGGGCAAAGCGCGGCGACCGAGCGATGGACCAACCAGCACTGCGCGCGGGCACGGACAGGCGTCGCCGCGCGTGCGCATCGCGCTCAAAGACGAGGAGACACGGTCAGCAGTGGCACAGAGTTCTAGCACAACAGCAGCGGAAGCAGGAGCTGTGTCGGCGCTATCCTCTTTGCCTCTGACCGTCGCTGCAGCAGAACCAGTGGCGCAGCCGTCGAACGACGACGACGACGTTGGCGCCAAGACGTTCCTCACTGCACTCGCGGCAGCAAAGCACACCGTGCACGCTAGCGCAAAGCATGGTAAAGCGGAGCGAGCGAGCGATGTGCTGCGGCCGCCGTCGCCACTCGAGCCCATGAGTGAAGAGACCTTTGGCTCGACTGGCGGCGAGCCGTGTGCAAAGAACTACATGGGTAGTGAGGTACTGCAGAAGTTCTGGAGCATGTTCCATCGCTACGACGCGGTCAGCAACCACACGTCGACGTCGCTACGCGAGTCATCGCCAGGCTCGAAAGAGCTGCTACCGCTGACGCTACGACCAAAGTCGGCGCGCTTGACGTACTTGTCCGTTGTGCGCAAGCTCCAGCTGTCGCCCGAGCCACTCGGGATCGTGCGGCGCCGCGTGCTTGAGAAAGGTGCGTCGTCGTCGGCGTCGTCAACCGCGTCTGCGAGCTCAGCGTGCTCGAGCGGGAGCACAGCTCAGGAGATCAACTTGAACAGCTACCGCATGGGTGACGCGTACGGCGCTGCGTTCAGCGAAGGCTTTGCGCTCGTACCTGGCGTCGAGTCGCTCAACTTGGCGCACAACCGCATCAGCGACGACGTCGCAGCGCAGATCATCACGCACGCAGCGAGTGCACGGCCGCCGTCGCTTCAGCAACTCAATCTCGCCCACAACACGCTCTCGGGCGTGTCGTCAAAGGCGCTCTCTGGGCTCTTGCGCCAGTCCAAGTGCCTCACGTCCCTCAACCTCGCGCACACGCAGCTCAAGGACCGCGAGATCCACACACTATGCGACGCGCTCCAGAAGAACCAGTCGCTCTTGCGACTCCATCTGTCAGAGAACCGCTTTGGCGTCCAGGGCATGGTCTCGATCGCCAAGTTCCTCGAAGAGAACGCCAAGATCGAAGAGGTCTACCTCGCGTGGAACCAGGTCCGCGGTCTCGGCGCACTCAAAATCGTCGAAGCGCTCAAGTACCACGGCTCGCTCCGCGTCGTCGACCTGTCCTGGAACTCGCTCGACTCGAACGAGCTGCTCAAGCCGCGCGCAGTCGTCACAGCGCTCGCGGATGCGCTTGCAAACAACAAAGTGCTCGCGCACCTCGACATCTCGAGCAACCACCTCGACTTGGACGACTGTGCGCTCTTGGGCAAGCAGCTCGAGAGCAACCACACGCTCATTGGGCTCCACATGAGCGGCAACTGCGGCGCCGTGGACTCGCGCGGGTTCCTCATCCCAAAGCAAACGGACTCGAAGCTCATGGACCAGCACAAGATGTACTCGATCACAGTCTTCGAAGAGACCCATAGCGAGAGCGGCAGTGGGTCGTTTCCATCACACCTCGCACCACTTGTCGACAAGTTCTGCTGGTACTGCGGTCAGTGGTCCGAGTACCGCTTTGCGTGGCAGCCCACGCGCACGAGCGGTCCGTTCGCTGCGTCCGACTGCTATGACGTCACGCCGAGCATGGGCGTGCGGCTGCACTTGAGCCACGACGACTGGCGCGGCATCACGATGGAGAAGCGCGAAGACGGGTCGTTCAGCGCCTACACGATCCTCCCGCCCGGCAAGACCGAGTACTTCTTCACGGTCTACGCCAAGCACGACGAGAGCCTCGTGAGCCACCACTACATCCACGAGAAACGCCACTCGCGCCTCGTGCACCATCTCGCGCTCAGCGACCGCGCGCGTGTGTTTGGGGACCTCAAGTTTGTCAACATCGTGCGCACGGCGCGGCGCGAAGGACGCGATCCGTGCAACTCGCTCGTGCCGCGCTCGACCGGCAAAGGCAGCGAGCGCACAACGCGCTGGGACATCAACAAGAGCGTCTTTGCGCGGCGCAAGCGCGAGTCAGTCTGCCGCAACTTTGTCGACACGGACGCGTTCGTGAGCAAAGCCTGTGCGGCGGACTGGCGCCAGTGCAAAGTCGACCGGTTCGTGAAAGACCCAGTGCGGCGCAAAGAGGTCGAAGCGTGCGTCACGCGGCACTTTCGCGCCACGAGCAACGCGTACCGGCGGTACTGCGGCCATAACGTGCTCACGAGCCTCGCAGGCGTCGCGGGGTGCTCGCCGAGCGCAGCGCACCAGCTCCAGAACGACGTCGTGTCCGTGCCCTGGAGCGGCTACATTGAGTTCCTCACAGAGTGCCGCATCCTTGACGAGAGCTCGGACTACTGCAAGTACGCCGACCTCGAGAACGTCTTTGTGGCCGCGAACCTCGAGCTCACGCAGGAAGCAAAGGAGAAGGACAATCCGGACCGGAGTCTCACGCGCTTTGAGTTCCTCGAGTGCGTCATTCGCATCGCGATCAACAAGTACCACCGCAGTACGTTCGGTTGCTGCCAGTCTGATGGACTAGCGCGTCTTGTCGTACGCGTACCTACGCACCCTCTGTCTGTCTTGCTTGCTTGCTTGCTACAGCGAATGTGTGCGATTCACCGGCCAAAGCGGTCGAGAAGCTCATCCTCGAACACATCCAGCCCGTGTGTCGCGAAGACCCGAACGAGTTCCGCTCCAAGTACCTCTACACCGAAGAAGTGAGCGACATCTTCTCCGAGCACATCGTGATGGTACGTCTCGTGAGGATGTGCGCATACGTCTCAATGCACGGGCTCTGAGCTTTCTCCGTGCCTGCCGCGTGCGCTTGCTCACGGGCTCTTGCCGTCACCATTCACTCATTCATTCATTCACGTGTATGTGTGCGCAGCTCCAGGACATCTACAACTCGAACATGGGGCGCTTCTGCAAGCCTGGCGAGAAGAAGGGCATGCATCTCGCCGAGTTTCTCCAGATCATGTACGCCAGGCAATCTCTCTCTCTGAGACGCTCTGGAGCTCGACGCTAGACTATCAACTCACTCGAACGCGTGTGTCCTTGACGTGGCGCCTTTGCCGCTGGGGTCTCCATCGACAGGGAGAAGTACCAGGTCTACAACGAACAGTTCCGCGTGCGAGACGTGAAAGATCCGTACTTGGCGTGCAAGCTCGTCGTGCTCGACGAAATGGCGACGGCGGGGCACAAGAAGCTCTACATGACCGACTTCATGGAGCTCCTCGTGCGCGTGAGTACGCTGCGGTATCCGCTCAAGACAGCGACCGCGCCAGCGACGGCTGTGGACGTCGCCAAGAGCCTGCAGAAGCTCTTTCTCAACCACTTTTACAAACACGAAGAGATCCTCGACCAGTTCCGCGACACGGTCGACCAAGCGATCATGCAAGAACGCGTCGAGGCATTCGCGAGTGCGATCAACGCGCAGAAGAAGACGAAGACAACAAGCGATAGCAACTCGGTGCACAAGCGCGGCGGCAGCAGTGGCAGTGGACACGTCGCGAGGCTCCGGCGGCAGTCACTGGACGAAGCAGACGAAGAGGGCGACGACGAGAACGACGACGAGAACGACGACGACGACGAAGACGCTGATGCACTATCGTCAGACGAGAAACGAGACGAGTCAGAGGCAGCAGCAGCAGCGCCGACGCCAGAAGCAGGTGCAGCGATCGCACAAGAGCAGCAGCAGCAGAGTGCTCCTCCTAGTGCACGAGCTAGCGACGTCAGCGACAGCCCGACCGCTCCAGACGCAACGATAGCGCAAGCGAGCGCTGACGATGTCCAAGATGAAGCACCGACTGCCGGAGAAGTATCAGGCGACCAGTCTCGCCAGTCTCAATAGATAGTAGAGCAAACAAACACTCGACCTCGAGAGCCATGACGGGGCGTCCTCACTCTTTCGCTCCCTCGTGCTCGCGAGACACGCAAAGGCGCGTGTAGTCGTGCGCTAGGTGCGAAGTTCATTCATCCAAGAGCGGTGCACAAGCGTCTAGGGTGCTCCAAAGCCATCACTACCTTCAGTAGCAGCCCGTCAGTCGACTCGCGCTGCCTCGAGACACTGTTGACTGCGTTCGATCCCTTGCTACCCATCAGCCAGTGGCTCGTTGCTGCTGCTCGCATCCTAGCGATACCGGTCGCGGAAGAGGTTGTGGCGCTGCTTTGCCCCGTGGCCGGCCGAGTACTCCATGTACTGCGCGCCGTCGGCACCAGAGAGCGCACCGAGCGAGCTCGTCTTCTTCTTCTTTCGACCGCCGAGCTCCAGGCGCGAGAGGTCTTCGTCGTCGCGAATCGCCGCGTTCTCGTCTTTCGCTGCGCTCTCGACGTCGGCGCTCAGGACTTCGTTCAGGAGCTGCCGCTGCGCGTCTTTCTTCGAGAAGACGCCTTGGAACGTGTCCTTGTCGTACAGCTCCGTCACGACTTTGAACGTGTACCCCTGGTCCACGAGGTACTGCTGTCGCTTGTTCGAGTAGAACATCTCGTGCGTGTCGGTCGAGATGAGCGTGTAGAAGAACGCGTTGAAGCCACCAGTGGCGTTCGCTTTCGGCCGGAGGATCCGGCCAAGGCGCTGCGCCTCTTGCCGGCGCGACCCAAAGTGCGACGACACTTGGATGATCACGTTCGCCTCGGGCAAGTCGATCGACGTGTCGCCGACTTTCGAGATGCAGATGACGTTCACGAGCGGCGAGCTCCGGAAGCTCTGGAGCAAGCGCATGCGCTCGCGCTCGCCCGTGCCGCCGTAGATGTAGCCCTTGTTGAGCTTCGTGGCATACAAGCGCAGCGCAAAGACGTCGTCCGAGAAGAGCAAGATCTTGTCGCCGCGCTTCTCGTGGTACTGGATCAAGAACTCGGCCGCCGTGAACTTGTTTGGGTTCGCAACGTACAGCAGCGCGCGCTTCCGAGCGCTCTTCGTCTCGCGCAAGTACTCGCGGTAGAACTCGCCGGCCATCGGGCACCACACTTCGACGCACGAGACATTGGCGAGGAAGCCGCTCTGCGTGAGGTCCATCCAGTTCGCTTCGTACAGCTTCGGGCCAATGAGGAAGTTGAGGTCGCCGATGAGGTCGTCTTCGCGCACGAGCGTCGCAGTCAAGCCGAGCTTGCAGTGGCACGCGATCGACCCGATGACTTTGCGGAACATCTTGGCCGGCACGACGTGGACTTCGTCGAGCAAGATGCAGCCCCACTCGCGGCTCTGGATCAGCTGCATCACTTCCTCTGACGCCTTTGCGCGCTTGCCGCCGAACGCGACCATCGTGTACGTCGTGACGATCACGCCGGACGTTGGGTCAATGAAGTCCTTGGCGACGGACGTGAACCGCGCGATCTTCTTCTCGGGGATGTTCGTCCACATCTTGAACTGCGCCGTCCACTGCTCCACCGACACGGCCGACGTACAGAGACAGAGACACGACTTCTTGATCGTCGACGCTGCTGTGACGCCTGTGAGCGTCTTGCCGGCGCCACACGGAAGGACAATGATGCCGGACCGCGCGCGGCCGTTGCCAAACATCTTACTCAGCGACTTCTCCTGGTACTCGCGAATGCGCGTCGTGGGCTTGAGGTCCATCTCGATGTCGGGGATCGTCTTGTCGTTGCGAAAGTCGTACTCCTCCATGAGCGGGTAGTCCATGTCCAAGCACGCGCGCTTCACGTGCTCGACCATGTTCTTCCGGATCTTGAACGACACGGTCCGGACGGTCTTCTGCGCCGAGCTTGCGCCACTCGCGCTCTGGACGCTCTCGTCGCTCACGTCGTAGTCTTCGTTCAAGAGCTTTTGGTACTGGAGGTTCGCTTGGTCCTCTGCAGAGACGTCCTTTTGAATGAACTCCATGTCGTCCGCGCGCGTGACGCCCGGGGCAGCAGGCGCTGCACCAGTCGCTGCGCTGTCGCCGTCGCCAGTCGTCGTTGTCTCTTTGACACGCGCGGCGCGGATCTGGTCGTGCTCGAGGAGCTTCCGGAGCACGTCGGGGTACAGACTCTCGACGTAGAACTCGTTGTGGTGCAGCACGAGCTTCGCTTTGCCGTAGCTCAGCGTGCAGTCGCGCACAAAGCTCACGATCACGTCTGGAAGGTGGTTCTTCGACAGACGCTCGAGGACCTTGAGGATGCTCTCTGTCTCGATCGAGACCGACACGGCGGCGTAGAGCGAGTACGGCGTGAGCTTGTACTCGTGGAGGAACTCGGGACGCGACACGGGCTCGGCGATGGCGACGAGGAAGTCGTAGGCTTGCTTGTAGATCGGCGAGAACGCTTCGAGGAAGATCCGGCCGTTCGGACACACCCACACTGGCCGCGCGTCGTGGTCTTTCTTCATCTGAAGCGTTGAAAAGTCAAAGTACCCAGGCGTGTCGTCGCTGTCGCCACCCGGGCCGCCAGTCGTCTTGGACGACGCCGTCTGCGCGCTGTCGTTGAGCTTCTGGAGGCGGTTCTGGATGCGGCGCGAGAGGTTGCTCGACGCGCCGACGCTGTCGAGCGAGTTGATCGCGCCGCTGTCTGCGGCGTCGTCCTGCTCCATGTACTCGAGCAGGTCTTCGCCGATCGAGCCGCCGTAGTCCTCGGCGAGGAGCTTGCGCTTTTGCTTCTTTTGCACCGCCTTGGAGCTCATTGTTCACAAGCAGTGCGTGCGAGGACGTGTGTGTGTGTCTGCGCCGAGTGCGCTTGTGAGCGAGCGAGCAAGCGAGCTGCAGGACAGGAGTGAGCTGCAGGACAGGAACGAGCTCTTGACGTAATGTGCAGCGCTCGCAATCAGTTGTCGAAGGCGTTTGTGTGGGATGACGCATCACATACAAAATGCAAGGCTTCAAGAGCACGGTAAATCTGTCCAGTCAATGGACAAGATCGTTTATGGCATTGTATGAAGTGAGAATAAAAACGTACTCCTTTTTACGCTGTGTGGTCCACTCAAACGTGCGTTTGTTTTCAAGAGTGTGCGTATGTTCCCGACAATTCGCTGTACTCGACACAGCAACAGGCAGACGAGAAGAGCTTCGCGCGATGACGATCGAGAGCGAGCGGCTGCAAGACGAGAACACTGCCAAAGGCAACGACGGACGCTTGCTTTGAGCGTACGAGCGCGAGGAATCATAGCCGGCTCAAATGTGCGTCCAGCCACGGTCTTGGCCAGCGCGAGTCCGATGCCTACCCGCTCTGACTTCTCGACCACAACGACTCCATTGCCTGCCAACGACCAAGGCACTCTGCTCCTGTTGCTGCGATGCGCCTCCAAGCTTGTCGTGTCCATCCGACGACCCGCTCCGCAGCACGGTGACAGTACCAACAACAGCAACGACACCAATTGAAGATCTCATGTCGAGTGCTTTGAACTTTGCGAATGCTGCGACTTATGCCGAAGAAGAGCGATGCCGCCAAACCGAACGAAGACGGCGACGCAGATCTAGACAACGACAAGCAACACGACGAACGCGATGACGGCCAGATCGACCATGGCAGCGGAGACCACGACCATTGGCATCGACCCTGGGGCTCGAGTGCTGGTGATGGTAGTCAGCAACAAAGAGTGCGAGCGCACAGCACGTTGAGCGTGGACATGCTCGTGTGCCGATGAAAGAACAGCGCCGAGAGCTCGCGCTCCTCTTGGCGGAATTCGCAAGCGTTGGGAGCTCGAACTTGGAGTCGCTGTCTTCGTCGACCAAGACGAAGTTGGCCGAGACGCTCAATTTGCTGAAGCGCACCTCCATCTGCGGCAGCGCGCGTCAGAGCGCCTCACCGGCTTGCTCGGGACGTGCTCGCGCAAGCTGATGTGGGATCGGGATGTCCAGGTCAAGATCGCCCCACACACCTTGCTCGAGCGCTATCGTAGCAAGTAGACAGAATCACATTGTTGTATAGAAAATTATCGTGTGGTTCGAATTGGATTGTGCTGCGCAGTTCAATTTGAGGTCCAAAAAGTGAGTCTTGAACTCACAGCAACGAAATATGAGAGCGTCGTAAACTTTTGTCCACCGCTCGTGCACATTCGGGACGATTTCCTTCAAAACGGTCGAAACGTCAGTGAAACATCATGCGATGCCTCTCAAGGCATCGCATGTCGAGTACGATGTCCTTCCGGAAGGACATCGCGAAGCGCACTCTTCGGTTCGCCGTCGACGACGAAGCCAGCCGCGCACAGCTATCCGATCATGCGCCTCGCAAGACTCGCTGCTGCCGTCGTCTGGACTGCGTGCGCGCTGCCGCGCTCCGAGGCACAGAACTTCCGAGTCTTTGGTCTCAACTACAACGCGCAGAGCGGTCCGGACTGGGCACCTGCTGCCGACAAGTGCAAGAGCCTCGACGCCGTGAAGCGAGACCTCGAGGTGATCGCAAATGTGACCGACATCGTGCGGCTTTACAGCCTCGTGGACTGCAACCAGGGCGAGCTCGTGATCCCGGCAGCACTCGCTGCTGGACTCAAGGTCTCAGTCGGACTCTGGGTGAGCAAGGACCCGGCAGTGTTCCGCGCCGAGAAAGCCAAGCTCGAGGAACTCATCAAGCCCGAGCGCGAACTCTTCAGCGCCGACAAGATCTTTGACATCCACGTCGGGAGCGAAGCGATCTACCGCAAAGAAGTCACGGCTGACGTCAACATCCAGTACCTGCGCGAGGTCAAGCAAGTCTGCAGCGCGCACAGCAACAGCGCGAGCATCCCGGTGACGATCGCCGAGATCGGAGACGTCTACCTCGCGCACCCTGATCTCGTCAAGGAGGTGCGTCTGGCATAGCAGGCTGCTACTCTCGTCTGAGACGACCGACGATGACCGCTGAGCACGAAACTAACCACGCTTGCATGTGCGACCAGGTCGACGTGGTGTCTGCAAACGGCTTTCCGTTCTGGGAGAAGTGGCCAGTCGAGACTGCAGCGGCGCACTTCCTCGAGCGCATGACGCCGCTCTTCACGTTCGCAGCGAGCAAGAACAAGGAGGTTTTCATCAGCGAGACGGGCGTCTGGCGGCGTGAGCGCAAAAGCCTCGGAAGCGAGTCCAGCGAACGCAAAGGTGCGTGTGTGTGCAGACTGCGGACACACACTCTCTCGAACTCAGTCTCGAGCTCGGCCGAGCCGTTTGCCCAGCGCCTTCTACGTTCGCTAACGCACTGCTGCTGCTACTGCCGACTTGACTCGTGTGTGCGTGACTGCAGAGGTACTTTCGCGACTTCACGGCGATGGCGGAGAAGTTTGGCTGGAAGTACTTTTACTTTGCGGCGTTCGACGAGGCGTGGAAGATCGTCGGTCCCGAGGCTGAGAAGGACACGGTCGAGGCGCACTTTGGCTTGTTCAAGGCCGATCGCACGCTCAAAGACGAGTTCCGGAATGAGGAGAGTGCGGTTGCCGACACAGCAGCGCCAGTAGCAGGAACCAGCAGCACAAACGCCACAACCTCGACACCAGCAACCTCTACGCCAGCGACACTGACTGGCAACGCTGGCATGAACGGCAACGCTGGTGCGAACGGCAATGCTGGCACACCAGGTGGCGTAACGACAGCGGCGAGCACGAGCACCAACACCTCGAGCAGCAAAGACAAGTGCCTGTCGTGAGTCGGCGAGTCGGAGGGGACCACCGTGTCGTCGTCGTCGTCGTGTGCATCCCTGCATCCAGCTTGTTTGCGCTCTCTTTCTCCAATCAGCATCTCCATTGGCCACCAGCACAGTCTAAACCACAGACAACACGCACACCTGTAAGCTGCTTTGCAGTCTGTCGTCTCCATCGAGCGCCGCGAGCCGCGATGCCTCTCATCAGCTCAGCGGTCTCCCATCTGTGATCGCTGACGAATTCAAACCGCTTGCTTTCTCGACGTGCCGTCGCGAGCAAATCCGAATCAGTGCATCGCGAACGGCGCGAAGAGCGTCGAGAGAGACACAGCCACGCAGTCACGCAGTGCTCGACGACGACGACAACGATGATGCTGACGACGATCTGAGAGTCCCACCGAAAGGCACGTAACGCGTGAGAAATGGGAGCTGACTTGAAATCATCTAGAGCAGGTTTTTGTACGTGCGTTAGCTCAGTTGGGAGGCGAGACTGAGGCGAGTGCCATTTACCAGAGGGAAATCCACACGACCCGCTTCTACTGACTCGGTTGCTGTTCCCACGTTGCTGATGATGCTTGCGGCAGCAATCGCCGCAATCCCTTGCTTCGTGTGTGTCCTGCTCGGTTGCCCAGCCAGCCAACCGCGATGCTGCACACGCGCACGTCTTGTTCTCAGTTCTCAACGATCGATCTGCTCAGCACCCGCCCTCCTGCGTGACTGAGCGATACCTCCACCCACTCTTCGGCTCGACGAACAGTTCCCACACGCAATGGTCCGTGTATTCTCGCTCCTCGCGACGCTCGCCGTCCTCTCGGCGCAAGATGGCTTGACCGCCGCCACGACGACGAAGACGACAGCCACGACAACCGTTGCAACGTCGGGCATCAAGCTCTACGGCATCAACTACAACATCCGCGCAGGCGCGGACTGGGAGCCCGAGGAGACCAAGTGCAAGAGCGCGGATGTCATTGCCCAGGAGCTCGCAAAGCTCAAGGAGGTCACAGACACGATCCGGCTCTACAGCCTCACGGACTGCGACCAAGCCGTGAAGGTCCTCCCCGCAGCTGCAGCTGCGGGGCTCAAGGTCACGCTCGGTCTCTGGGTCGGCGCTGAGCCAGCGACGTTCGCGGCCGAGAAGCTCAAGCTCGAGCAGCTCTTGGTGCAGGACGGACTCGTGACGGCGAAGAACACGCCTGCGATCTACGTCGGCAGCGAAGCGATGTACCGCGGCGAAGTGAACGTGACGACTGCGATCGCGAACGCGAAGGAGATCAAGTCGCTTTGCGCTGCCAAGACGCTGAACGTCCCAGTGACGATCGCAGACACGACCGAGATCTACCTCAAGTACCCTGCGCTCATTGACGCCGTGGACTTTGCGTCGCCGAACGTGTTCCCGTTCTGGGACAAGATCACGGCCGAGAAGGGACCGGCGCAGCTCTACTCGAAGCTCGAGCGCCTCACGAAGATCGCCAAGGGCAAGGACATTGTGATCGGTGAGACCGGGTGGCCGACCGACGGGGTTGAGCCCAAGGGCAGCAAGGCATCGATGGCGAACGCGGCGACGTACTTCCAGGGCTTCTACAACCTCGCGCAGCAGCACAAACTCAAGTACTACTACTTTGCCGGCTTTGACGAGAGCTGGAAGCTCAAGAGCGCGTCCGCGAACAGCACGATCGAGGCGTACTTTGGCATTTTTGACAAGGACGGCGAGATCAAGGACGCGTACAAGGCGCTCAAGCCTGCCGTGACGGTCGTCCCGACGGTGACGCCGACCGTGGCGCCGACTGTCAAACCAACTGCGGCACCGACAACCGCGCCGACCACTGCCAAGCCGACTGTGGCACCTTTGGCGTCGTCGGACTCCTCTGCGGCTGAGGATGTCGACGCGGGCGACGACTTGCCGACCAAGACGACGGCGAAGCCAGCTGATACTAGCGTGCCGTCGGCTATTGGCAAGGAGACTGCCACGGGTGCACCGACGCCAGCGGGGACGCCAAACGGCGCTGTGAAGACTTCAGCTCCGATCAGCGGTGTCGCGACGTCGCCATCGAGTGTTGTGATCCCAGCGAAGGGCGACGTGTATGTGCCTGGCGCTGTGACTGGCGCGGACAACGGCGACGACGACGACTTGACGGAAATCGACAGCAAGAAGCCGAGCGCCGGTGCGGCGACGCCAGCAGCGACCAAAACGGCAACTGGCGCTGCGTCGACGAAGAAGCCGAAGCGCACGGACTGCGATATGTAAGCAAGCAGGGGTGTAAAGGAGGTGGCGTGTTGTTCCCAGCGCACTCTGCTGGCTGTGCCTTGAATGAAGAGACACACACACGCGCGCGCGTGTCGTGCTGTGAGTGAGTGCTTGAACGGATGCGATCGAGCGTTGAAAGCGTTGATGGACGCACGCCGTGTCTGCAGCTACCTGCTGCTGTTGTTGCTCTCCAGACACGCTGCACACAGACACACGCTCCTGTAGCTTCTGCTGCTGCTGCTGGAGAGAGCCGCTCATGCGCAAGAAGCATCATCAGCACACACGCATACACAGAAGCCTGTATGGTGTTGTCGCCTCGAGCTCATGCTCGTGCGAGTCGCCGCGCACGCGAGGCGCCGTGGTGGATGTTGGCGCACGCAGCGATCGCGACGGCACTCGATCCTCATGGCTCTCATCGTTTTCGCGTGTCAAACCGGCGCTGACTCTTTTGTCTGACTCGAATCGATTGCAGCAGGGTATGTGTTTGCACAGGCGCGCTTTCGAGCCATTTGCTGTATGAGCGCGATCTCGTAGCGCGTCAATTGACGCAGGCCCAAAGGACAGCCGATCGATGCGACAACGACCACCTGGATCTGCCGAACGTCAGCGCGATCTTTGAGCGACGGTCGCGATTGCACCAACCTCTTCGCTCTGCGCGCGTCCTTGACTCGCATGCGCTGAGGCAGCTCTCAACTACGACGATCGCGAACCTGCCCACTGCGTGGAGAGCTCATTTCTGAACGTGCCTCGATCCGCTCGAGTCGACCGACACACTCCAGTAGGAACCTCTCACACAAGAAGCAACACAACTCTAGCATGGTGCGCCTCTCGATCGCCTGCGCTGCCCTCGCAGCTACACTCGCTGTCGCAGCGCACGAGTCTGGCGTCGCAGCACAGGACTTCAAGCTCCACGGCATCAACTACAACGTCCGCGCCGGCGCCGACTGGGAACCGGAAGCGACCAAGTGCAAGAGCGCCGCGACGATCGCGCAGGAGCTCGCGACGCTCAAGCGCGTGACCGACATCGTGCGCATTTACAGTCTCACGGACTGCAACCAAGGCGCGACTGTGCTGCCGGCGGCTGTCAAGGCTGGACTCAAGGTCTCGCTCGGACTCTGGGTCGGCCCCGAGCCAGCGACGTTCTCCGCAGAGAAAGCCAAGTTCCAGGAGCTCCTCGCCCAGGACGGGCTCGTGAACAGCAAGGACGTCGTCGGTATCCACGTCGGCAGCGAAGCGGTCTACCGCGGCGACGTCACGACCGACGTCGCGATCGCCAACTTCAATGCGATCAAGCAGCTCTGCAAAGCCAAGAACCTCGACATCCCAGTCACGATCGCCGACATTGGCGACGTGTACCTCGAGCACCCTGAGCTCGTGGACGCAGTCGATGTCGTGTCGGCGAACGCATTCCCGTTCTGGGAGAAGATCGACGCGGACAAGGCGGCCGCGTACCTCTACACGCGTCTCACGCCGCTCATTGAGCAAGCGGCAGCGCAGAAGAAGGAGGTCGTGATCGGCGAGACGGGCTGGGCGACTGCCGGTGTGCACGCGAACGCAAGTGACGCGACGCCTGCGAACGCCGCGACGTACTTCCGCGACTTCTACACCATTGCGCAGCAGCACGACCTCAAGTACTACTACTTTGCTGGCTTTGACGAGCAGTGGAAGATCGCGACCGCCACGGCGAACAGCACGGTCGAAGCGTACTTTGGGCTCTTCACGCAAGCCGGTGAGCTCAAGTCCGAGTACAAAGCGCTGTCGTTCACCAACAAGCCAGCGTCGGGCTCAGCGGCTGGGAATGCTGACATCCCGACTGCTGGCACGATCCACGCCGGCTCGCTCGACACCATCTCGATGGACGCGAGCAAGGGAAACAGCACCGCAGGCAAGGAGGCAGGCAAGGGCTCGAGTGCCTCTGGTGGTAAGGATGCCGGCAAGGGCTCTGGTGCGACCGCGAACAACAACAGCAACAGCAACAACAGCAATGCTGGTGCAAAGCAGACTGCCGTCGTGACGGACAACAAGGGCAAGGGCGGTTCGGCGCCGACTGCGAGTCCTGGGGCTGGTGGCAGCGCTGCGGCCGGCAAGGGAACGTCGACTGGGTCGTCGACGAACCCAGCGAAGCAGAGCAGCAACAAGCGAAAGGACTGCAACGCGTAGACTTGTATGTGTAGTGAACGTAGTGTAGAGCACAGAGCGAGCGGCAAGTACCTCAAGGCTAACAACTAGAGTCGTCTCCATCTTCTTGCGTCCTCGTCTTCTTTGCGACGTCTCCTCGCCTTGGACGCATCAAGGTCCTAGAGCTCTCGAGGTCGAGTCGAGGTGAGTGCACTGTCAAGCATCGACCAAGTCAGTGTGTGGTCACCAATCTCATCACAGCATACTCAACACAAGTGTATTCCAGGAAAGAAGCGGCAATTGAGCCCGAGCCATTCCCTCACCTTGTTCTCGAGGTTTCTTCGCGCGCATTGAGCGAATCAGACGCTCGAGGTCGCAGCATCAGAGGATTCAGACGCGCGGCACTGCATCATCATGGCTGACAACAACAGCAACAGCGCGCAGGCGACGACGACGACCGCAGCGGCAGCGACTGCGGCGTTCCACGCGCTCCAGACGTCGCCGCACCAAGTGCCAGGCGCACCGACGACAGCGCCATTGACCGATGGCGCGCGCGGACCGTACCGCGGCAAGTGCCTCTACAAGACCGGCAAGTGCCCGAACGAACGCGCGCTCAAGACCTCTGGCGCTGCGCACAACCTGTGCGACGAGCACCGCCGGCGCCAGAACGAGCACCAGCGCAAGCTCGACTCGAAGAACCGCTTCTCGCGCAAGGACAAGCGAGGCAGTAGCAACAGTGCGCGCGCGTACCACTCGGACGACGCGCACGCGAGCGCTGATGCACCATCGACAGCTGACGCCGCGAGAGGCTACGCGCGCACGAGTGTGAAGCACGCGGCGACTGACCCTGCTGCAGCAGCCGAAGCAGCAGCAGTCGCAGCAAAGGGCATCGCGTCCGACACGCTCGCGCACCTTGCTGCAGCCAATGGCTCGCTGCACGCACTCGCGCCATCGCGTGGTGCTCCTGCTCCGACGGCCGCTGCGCCGCCGTCGCAGCTCCCAATGAGCGCCGCTGACGTATCAACGAAGGCGTACGCCTCGAACGGCGTGCAGCCGTCGCAGGTGACGGCGTATCCGTACATGGTCCAGGACTTTGACGGCATCATGGTGCCGCTGCCGTCGTGCTTTGAGGGCCACGAGCGCGTCGAAGTGCGCGCGCGCGTGTACCAAAAGGTCCTCGACTACATCTCGGAGGAGTGCATTCGCCTGTACCGCGGCAAAGCGATGAGCGACGGCGGCTTTGGTGCAGCGCCGGCTGCTCCGACGACCTCGCATCTGCAGCTGTCGCGTGCAAGTGTGCCCGGTGGCGCAGCGTTGGACAGCAGCAGTGGTGCTGCACCCGGCAGTGTGTACTTTGCGCCGCACCAGATCGTCCAGCCGCACCAAATGATGCCGTCGGAGCGAGGCGAGAAGCGCGGCGCGGACACTGACACGTCGTCTGACGGCGACGGCGCGGCCGAGCGGGACCAGCGCACGCTGAAGAAGCTGCAGCGCGCGACGGCACGCACGTCTCGCGACCGCCATGGGAAGCACCCGCGCGCAGAGATGTAGCGGAGCTGCTGCGTGCGCATGCGATCGCAGGTGGTTGCATCGTCGCTCGACACGGTCGCGACGCCTCCGCGAGCCCGTCGCACGCGCCAGCAGCGCTGCTCCTGAGCAGCTCAAATGAGTCAGCGAGTGGAGGGGTGCACATGTCGCATGCGTGTCAAAATCGCGAGGCGCCATTGCCACTTGCTCGTTGCGTCCTCGCTCGTTCTCTCCTATCGATACACAGCAACGCTACTACTACTCACGCGACTACGAGCACGCGCGTGCGCACGGCTCATAAAAATACGGGCTGCTGTCGCCACTAGATCTCGACTTCGCGGTCGGGGACGGAGGTGCCACTGCCTCCGACCTTGCTCCGCGCAAACTCGCTGCTCATGTCGTCGTCTTCGCTAAAGCTGTACTTCTCGTCGTTGTACGACATCTCGCTGTAGCACTCGCTCGCGCCACGATTGCGCATGTGCTCGTCGTACTCCGAGTCCGTGATCGAGAGGCCGCCGTCGTGGCGCGCGAGCGCGCCGATGCCAATGCCTTGTGACGACTCGAGCGAGAACTTGTGGAGACTCATGGTGTCACTGTCGAGGTCGCTCATTTCGCTCAGCACGTCGCTCATGCCGTCGTCGTCGTGGTCGTAGTTCATCTCTTGCTTCATGCGCAAGTACTCGTCAAAGACGTTCGCGCTCGTCGTGCACCGGATCGAGATGTCCTGCGTCACGAGGTCGTTCACCGACGTGAAGCCGTTGTTTGTCTTCGCAGTCGCAGTGCCCATGCTCTTGCCCGTGTGGCGACCGCCGCCGCCGCCGAGCACCACCGGTGTCAACGGCGCGTCACCGAGCATGCCGTCGACACTCAGTGCTTCGTCTGTAGCAGAGGAGGGCACGACAGACATGTACGTCGTGTCACTATCGCGACTCGTGTCCTCGAGCATCACAGGGTCCGAGAGCTTACGTGGCTGGTAGCTGCCGTACGCGCCGCCGGCTTTGCTCGTGTCCATGTGGTTGTACGCATTGCCGCCGCCGCCGCCGAACGCTTCGTCGTGCTTGGTCTTCACGCGCTTGCTCGAGCTGCGCGCCATGTGTCGCGCCACGGTGTTGCGCCGCGCCTGCTGCCGCTTCCGTCGCTTGCAGATCGCGAGCACGATGATCAAAAGCACGAGCACGCCGACGCCAATGCCGCCAAACAGCACGAGCTTCGACGTGCTGCTGCTGCTCGTAGCTGTCGGCTGGACACTTGCCGTGCCGTTCGAACTCGCCGAGCTGTTGCCGCTGGCAGTGGCGTTCGAGGGATTGACAGTCGTCGCATTGGCGGACTTCGCAGTCGCCGACGTCGTCCACTTGGTCCAGTTCGCAGCGGTCGCTAGTCGAGGCGTACGCCGTACAGAGAAGATGGCAGAGTGGTGAGACCACCGAGTCACTCAGAGAGTCACCAACCACTCCGACAGCCAGACCAAAGCACGGCGAGCTCCTGCTACGTACAGCAGTCGACGTAGTCCGAGTTCATCGTCGCGTACGGACACTGCGTCGTTGTGCGCGCCTCGGGGTCGTACGGATAGCAGTTGTACTTGCCAGCGTTCGGGAAGATGCACGGCGGACACTTTTCGAGACTCACGTCGCACGTCGTCGTTGCGCCGCTGACGAGGCACGTCTTCACTTGTGCGCACGCTGTGAGCGGCAGTGCGGCGCGCACGAGGAGGCTCGGTCGTGCTAGCACTGTCGATGCATGAGTGGGCACATACACCGTGTGAGGCGCTGCTGCTGCGGTTGCATATGCACAGACAATAGTGTGGGGACGCACCGCATATGACGGCGACGGCCATGCGCGCGAGCGCGGCGCGGGGGCGAGGAGGAGGAGGTAGCGCCATGCTGCGCGCTCGACTGCTGCTGCTGCGTCGCTGCTGCGGTCGAGGGCGGAACGTGTTCGCTTGGGCTGTGTGCTGCTGCAGGCTGCCCGCGCTGCTGCTCCTGCTGCTGCTGCTGCTGTGCGACCAGAGAGCATGCGGCATCGACAGTCGGTCACTGCGTCTCAGTGAGGAAGAGTAGCGCTGCCACCGGATGGTGTGTGTGTGCGCGCTGGCCGCTCTCTGTGTGACTGAAACAAAGTATGCGGTTGCAATTGCACGACGCTCGGGTTCGAAACTTCGTTTTCGTGATGGCCGATGCGCGAGTGGTAGCGTTTGAGAGCGAGCGAGCGAGGGAGAGCTGGTCGCTGCGGCGAGTGCGCCATGAGCTCGACGCGCGTGCACACATGCACATAGCACTCACTCGCCTGGCCCCATATACTACTGAGCGAGCTTTGCCATGGACAAGTCGCATACATAGCCAGTTGCAGAATTACTTGAACAGCGAGCAAAGTGGACACAAAGCCAGTTCCGCGACTGAAAAGGATCGGGCAGGTGCGTGGACCACATCGTGTCTCTGTATCTCGGGCAAGGTCGTCCTGGCGTCGACATTCTCATACATTTTCAAAGCTTAGATGGGTCAGTCGAGTGTAAAGAGGCTCCAGCGTCTCGATTAGAGAGGGCTTGCTGTCGTCAAACGACGTCGAGCCATCACGATGCTAAAGGTCTTGGTGCTGCGGGCGGTGTTGACGACGTGAGTGCCAGGAAACGTCACGACAGGGCTGAGTCGTCGTCCGAGACACGCACTGCTCGATACTAGAGCAGACGCCATGCAAGTGCAGGATGCATCGCGGGCCGACTGCCATGAGAGTGAGAGAGAATGCAACTATTGATGATCATCTAAAATACCGCTCGGTAAGCGTCTCTCGCGACCTCCGACACAACTCGCGCGTGCGACTGGAGTCGACTGCGGCTATCGCTGGAGACTGCACAGGCTGCAGGTCCGCACCGCAAGACGACGGGCAACACTCGCGCACAGGTGTAGGAGCAGCAAACTGGCAGCAAGTGCTGGCGCGATGTTGTGCGAGGCATTGGTGCACGTCGTGACTGCTGCGATCGCCTGCAATGCCGACTCGTGCGAGCTTACTTGGAGTAGATCGGGACGTACTCGACCACACCCTGCTTGTTCACGATCGTCTTCTTGATGTTGCGCAGCTGCTTCTTGCTCATCGTCTTCATGCGGTGCGTGCGCGAGATCTGCACTCGCCCGAACGGCCATGAGCACGCACTGCGTGAGACCACGCGGCACAGACGTACACACAAGCACAGAGACGCCATGCACAGACACACAAAGACGCACCACTTGGACTGACGCCGACTTGAGCTCGTTCTCCTTTCGCCGCTTCTCCTTCTCTTCGCGCGCCTGGCGCTTCGCGTCGCGCTCGCCCTGCCGTCTTGCCTTGATCTCGCTCTGCAGCGCTTTCATCTCCTTGTGCTGCGCGCGCTTGAGCATCTTCTCGTCCCACGACGAGCTCAGCACCTTGGTGCCTTTGTACCGCACAGTCGAGAACCGCGCCTTCTCCGTCTTCTTCCACGTCCGGCCGCTCACGGGCTTGCCCATCGGCGCAGCGCTCGGCGCGACGCTCGTGCCTGGAACAGGCGTTGCTGCAGTAGCATGTGCCGCGCTCGTGCTCGTGCTCGTGACGCTCATTGTCGAAGCTGTGTCTAGGTAATGGAAGTGCGGCGGCGGCTGCTTGTGCTGCTGCTTGTGCCTTCTTGAGTTGGTTGGAGCCAACCAGTTTTGCGAACACCTCAGGCATTTCAAGACGCGACTCGCTTCATTTCAAGCGACGATGCAATTCGCATCCTACACACACTGTTTGTATATTGTGTGACACTCGAATTGAAATGCCATTTACAACCAGACAAGTCCAGATACCACCACTGCAACAAAAGCGCAACAAGATGCAAGCGAGCAGCAGGAGCTGCGAGATCGTGCAGATCGCCGAGGTGCTCGCAAGCCCTGCGCTGCAGAACCGCTCGGTGCGCATCACTGGCAGGTGCGACAACTCGCTCGCTCGCTTGCTTGTTTGTGTGCTTGTGTGCTTGTGTGCTATTGCATCACTGCACTTGCAAAGCAAACACCGTCGCAAGCATCGCCACTGACACACACCGCCTCGGATGTGTGCTCTGCATCCACAGACTCGATCTGTACGATGCACAGCAAAACATCGCGCGCGTGTCGTTCCAAGACGCTGCGATGACAGTCGAGACGCGCATTCTCGCGACCGACGGACTCGAGCTGCGCATTGGCTCCATGTACCAGTTCCTCGGCGAGACCTACGTCGCTCGCACTGTACGTTCTTGTCTTTTGTCGCGTCTGCTCATGTCATGCCACCTTGACTTCGACTCACGTATCACTATTGATTGGTCTGCGTGTGCGTGGTATGGGGTTCACTCGACAGACTGGAACGCCAGAGGTGCGGCTCGTCGCGCGCGTCGCACGCAACGTCGATAGCCTCGACATGGACCTCTTCCTCCAAGCACTCGCGCTCCGTCGCCAGTTCCTCGCAAGTCACTGACACATGTTGCACTGAGCCGACACAGTCACTAGCAAACAAACAAACAAACAAGAATGTGGCTGTATCGACAAGTTGCTAAAGCAGATCATCATCGTCGTCGTCATCGCCGACATCGTCGCCACCGTCTTCGACAAAGTTGTCGTAGATCGAGTGTCGCGGTGCGTCGTGCGACGATGGCGCTGTCGTTGTCAGCGGCTCACGCGCAGCACCCAGATCCACTTTGTCGCTGCAGTGGCTAGTGGCACTGGCGCTGGTAGCAGTCGACGCTGTGTCCCCCGGATGCTGCCCTGGTGCATCGAGCGCTGGTGCAGGCTCGCTGCTGTTGGTACTGGCAGCCGCACTCTGGAGCTCTGGTGGGTCGTACGCGTGCAGCGCTTGGCGCCACTTGCGCACCATGCCGTCAAACGCCTTCTTACTCACGTTCAGCGTCCGGTCGGGCGTCATCGGGTGCACTCCGCGGCGGCGCGTGTGGCTATTGGCGCAATGATCCATTCAAGCAATTGGCACGTGCGAGATTGTTAGTGGCAAAGCACGCACAGCTCACACATCGAGCAACGACCAACAACGACACGCACCGAGGCACTGCGGCGCAGTAGAGATCGTAGCCGACCGTGTTCTTCCCGTAGTCGATCTGCTTCTGGCGCTGCGCGAGACGGTGCGGATCGGTCTCTTTCGCATCGGAGAGTAAGCGCACGTTCGGTGCAGTGTTGCTGTTTGTGCGTGGCTGGTTGCTGTTGCTGTTGCTCTCGCTATTGCTTGCGCGTGGCTGGTTACTGTTGCCACTGCTCGCGCGCACATTCGAAGGTTCACGCGCGTCGCGACGCTCGCTCTCGGCTCTGTGGTCCTGCGCGGCGTCAGCGTGGCGAGGGGGAGGTGTGTAGCGCTCTGTGCGGCGCGCATAGCTGTCATGGCTACTGTAGCGTCGCTGCGCATCATAGCTGCTACTGCTGTCGGCATTGCCGTTGCTGTAGCCTCCATGGCTGCGCTGCCGCTTGACGTCTGGCGAGCGCCGAGTGTCGTCACGCGCATCCGAGGCGTGGCGCTTCATGCTGTGGCGCCGTCGCAATGGAGCTCTTGATGTGGTTGTGCTCACTTGGTCGAATTTCGACTTCCTGGTAGTTTCAATTTTGGCGGGAAACAATCAGCGACTGGCAGTGTTCGCGCCACCTCACTTATGCCACTACCAAGCACTTCCAATGGCACCGAACACTGCAGAAACGGCATAACGCCATTGCGATTCGCTGCGCCACGATGCCGCTGCTGTCTTACGAAGGTACCGGTCGAGTGCTTGCATCGCTCCTGCTGCTGCTGCTGTGGCGCGCAAGAGCGCACAGACTGACTGCAATGCTCTGCATCTCTGCGGCAGGTGTCGAGGTCGACATCCCGACGAGCCTCACGGGCATTCAGTTCGCGTTCACGAACGGTACACTCACGATCCAGTGCACCAACTTCACAGGCGACGTCGTGCTCTCCAAGCCTAGTACGTCCGTGTCGTGTGTAGAGCTATTCACCGACAGCGAGGACATGCGCACTCACACTCTTGCTGTGTGCTGATCCTCGCAGCGACTGCGCCACAACGAACGGCGCCGCCTGCTCGCTCAGCGACAACGAACGGCGCCTCCACTGCAGTCACGAAGAAGCGCCCGCTCAAGTCGCGCAACATTGTTGACGACAACGACGACGATGATGACGACGATGACTCGGAGAGCAGTGCGTCGTCGAAGCGCGTGCGGCCAAACTTCCTGAACGACATCGAGCAGTCAATGCTCCTTGCGCAGCTCCAGACCGTGTCACAGAGCAGCAAAGCCAGCAGCAAGCGCGAGGACACTGAGTCGATCGTCTCGTCCTCTGGCGCGTCGCTTCCGGACAAAGAGCCGAGTCGCTCGTCCGCTGCATCGAGCAAAACCACTGTGCCAGTCCGAGCAGCACCAGCAGCAGCAGCAGCGAAAGCGGCGACGCCTGCAAAGAAGAGCGCCGTGACAGTGCAGACGACGCTGTTCTCGCCAGATACAGGCAAGCCGCTCACGGCGCGCAAAGCCACGCCCGAGTCCCAGAAGAAGCGCAGTCGTCCGTCCAAAGCCTCGGCAGCGGCAAGTGGACCAACTGCTTCAACGACTGCATCGACCAAGTCGCCAGGTGCGTCCTACTGATCACGTATGGTGTACGTGTGGAAGCACTATCGACAGACTGACGGGCTGGACGTGTACGCACCACTAGTGCACGGCGAGTGGCAAGTCGTGCCCACGCAAGGCAACGCGCCAGTCGAGCGCTGGGGCGACTCAGCGACGAAGATCGCGAACGACCGCGTCGTGGTCTACGGCGGCGCAGACGACGACGAGCGCACGCTCGGCAGTGTCCACGTCTTTGACTTGAAGACGCGCACGTGGTCCGAGCCTCTCAACTGCACGAGTCTCCCACGTGCGTGGCACGACGCGGTGTACCTCGCGTCGAAGCACTTGCTCTTGGTCTTTGGCGGCGAGCGCTTCATGGGCGGCGACCAGATGGACGTGCTCGCAGACATCATGGTGCTCGACACCGAGTGCTTCCTGTGGTACCCGCCCGCTGTGAGTGGTGTCGCACCAGCTGCGCGCAGCGGCCACTCGTGCACAGTCGTCGGCGACGACGTCGTCGTGTTTGGCGGCAGTCGTGGTCGCAGTCGCCAGAGCACGGTGCATGTCTTGGACAGCAACACGTGGCACTGGACGCCCGTCAAAGTCGACGGCAAACCGCCGACTGCGCGGACGTACCACAGCGCCGTGGCTGTCGGTGACTCGGTCGTGTACTTTGGCGGGAACGACGCGAAGAAGAGCTTCAACTCGGTGCACGTGCTGCTGAAGAAGAGCAGCGGTGCCTGGTCGTGGTTCCACCCATGTGTTGTCGGGACGTCGCCGCAAGCGCGCACTGGGCACTCTGCGACGCTCATTGACGGCACGAAGATCCTTGTGTTTGGCGGCTGGGACCCGCAGCGCGAGGGTCTGAGCGACGCTGATGCTGCTGCGCCTGGAGTCTTTAGCGACGCGTTCGTGCTCGACACCGAGACGTGGGAGTGGACGCCCGTGGTGATCCGTGGCAGTGGCGATGCAGTGCCGCTGCCTGGACGCGTCGGTCACCGCGCAGTGCTCGATGCGCACAACAACGTCGTGGTCTTTGGCGGTCAGGACAGCAGCGACAAGCGCCTGAACGTCGTGCACAGCATCTCGCTGCAGCTCGGTGAAAGTAGCGAAGCGCAGCAGCAGCCAGAGCCAGAAGCGAGCACGACCGCTCTCCAGCAGTAACGACGAACGACAGCAATGCGAGACTGATTGACTGCTGACGAATCGAATGAGACGCGTAGTTGTATTGCAGTTGTCGAATGAGTTGTTTTGAGGGTGTGAGAGAGAGCGTATGCTGGAGAATGGTGCAGAACGAACAGCACCGAAGCGCTGCTTTGCGGATGTAGACAGATTCGCCATCAGTCCAAGATGTCGTCGAGCTCGAGCGCCACGCTGTCGAGAAACGTGCTCATGTGGTCGTCCATGCCGCTTGCAAACGACTGGTGCTGCTGCTGCTGCTGGCTGTCACTCGGTGCGTCAGGCGCAGCGACTTCCTCGACTTTGAAGAGCTCGAGTTGATCGGGTTGACTTGCGCTGCTGTCGCTTGCTGCTGAGGCGTGGTGCTGGCTGCTTGTGGCTTCATCTGGGTCAGGCTGGCGAGCGTCTTCAAGGTTCGAGAGCGACATGTACGGAGGTGTAGATGGCTGCTCCGCCATGGCTGATGGTGATGCCATGTGCGTGTCGCCCATGTGTGTCGACGACGACGACAGCAGCGACGCGAGAGGCGCGAGCGAACTCGTTGGGACGTGGAAGCGTAGCAGCGGTGCGTCTGGTGCAGTCGCAGTCACAGGTGCAGAGCTAGGAGCACGCTGGAAGAGCTGACTCGGCGGTGCGATCTCGGACCCGAGTGCAGCAGCAGAGCTGTAGCGACGAGTCGAGAGCGAGGTCTGCGCCGACGACGCTGGAAACGCAAACCCAGTGGCTGCCACCGGTGCGGACGCAAGCGCCACGCCTGGGAGAAAGTGACTCAGCATAGATGACGATGACGACGACGTTGTGCTGAACGGCGAGCTCAGTGGCGCTCGGTCTGTCGATGGTCCTGCTGCATTCGTTAACGAATGTGGTGCTATGCGCTGCTGCTGAAGAGCAAACAGCGACATCTGGCGAGGTCGCGACTGCTGCGGCAGTGGCACTGCAGAGAGAGCTCGTTGACGCGTGGCGGGAGCGATCAAAGCCTGTTGCCGCGGCGATGGACCCATTGCTGTCATCGTCGTCGTCTGCTGCTGCTGCTGCTCCTGCTTGGCGGCTTCTTTCACGAGCCACTTGCGGCGCGCGGCCGAGTTGTACCGGTTCTTCACGGCGTTCTCGGTCCGTCCTGGCAAGAGCTTGGCGATCTCGCTCCACTTGTTCCCGAGCGTCTGCTGCAGTCGAAAGACCGTCTCGTCCTCCTCGGGTGTCCACTGCCCTTTGCGGATGTTTGCGTCCAAGTGGTTGCACCAGCGCTCGCGACACTGCTTGCCAATGCGGCCAGGCAAGTGCAGTGCAATGTCGCACCAGCGGATCTTGCCGACGCCGTAGCGTTCGATGAGTCCGAGCAGCACGCTGTCTTCCTCTGGCGTCCACGGTCCTTTGATCAAGCCCGGCTTGAGCACTTTGTTCCACCGATGGAGGCACTGCACGTCTGTGCGGCCGTTCCCGAGACTCTCGGCAATGAGCTTCCAGCTCTTGCCGCCAAAGCGCTCGACTGCATCCCGCAAGCGCTCGTCTTCGTCGCGTTGCCACTTGGTCGGCGTTGGTGGCGCTGCGCTTGGTGGTGGCGGACTGAACTGCGTTGGCGAGTGGGCAACGATGCGGTGGTGCTGCTGCTGCGATTGGCGGTGAGGCGGGGGCGACGCTACTGCGGACGACGCGCGAGCTGACTCGGGTTTCATGCGCAGCGGTCGCTTCTGCTCGCTCTTGGGCACTGATGGCGACGTCTCTGGTACTTGTTGCTGCGTCGGGTGGCACTCGCTCGTCTCCGAGCCGCTGCTGGTGTCACTGTCTCCAAGGAAGAAGCGTGCGTGCTGGGTCGGCTGCTGCTGCTGATGGAGATCACTGTCGTCCAGCGCATGCTGCTGCTGATTGCCATAGAGGCGCTCGCTCCCATCACTGCCTGGACCACTACCAGTAGTAGTAGACACAAAGTCAAACGTGTGTACATCGTACTCGTCCCCAGTGATGTCGCCAGTGCTGCTGCGATTGTCTTCGCGAGTATGCTCGCCGATGGGGCTGCTTGTGTGGAGCTGCAGCGCCGAGGACCCAAACGCACGCACGAGGAAGTCTTCGCGCGGTGTCGAGGCGCCGTAGCGCGCGCTCATGCGCAGCGGCTGGAACCACAGACTCGACGCACTGCTGCTGCTGCTGCTGGTTGCGAGCTGGTCAGGTGTGCTACTGAGCGCGTGGTCTGCGTGGTTCGCGGCGGCTGCCGTGTCAAACACCGAGCGAGGGTCAAACGTCCCCATACCTGCGACGCAGCGTGCCGCAGGTGTCAGGCGGGTAACGTATGACGATCGCTCGCGATCAGAGACGTCGACAGAGGTACCTGTGGCACCGTCGTCGTCGTCGTTGTCGTCATCGCCATCATCATCTCGGCTAAGCGCAAGGCGGCGACGGGTGTCGTGTGTGAAAGGCAGCGATGCGTGGAAAGACGTTACACCACCCGTCGTAGCGACTGAGAGCGTGAGGTCCGGGATGCTCCCAGCGCTGTTGTGCCGCTTGCGCTGCTGCGTCTGCTGCTGCGTCTGCTGCGAGAGGCTCGTGGTGTCAATGCCGTGGAGCAGCAGGTCGTCAAAGTCGTCAAAGCCCGCGCACGAGAGCGTGCGCTTTGGAGACGGTCTGTGCGCCGCCATGCATTCAAATCGGTGCGCGTGAGCAGGCGTGGGTCTCCCACCGCGTGCAGTTCTCCCAGTGCGAGCAAATCGTGTACCTCGTGCTCGGGTGCATCGCTTTCGCTTCACGTGCGTCGCTCGCTCACTAAGTCCGTCCGACAGCCTAGAGCATGCAGAGGTGCGCAGCCATCGCTCCGTCAGCTCGCTCGCTCGCTTGGTTGGACGCTTGGACACGACGCGAAATGCCTCTTGGTGGTTACGACGAGCAGTTAGACGCACGATGACAGGCGTCGGTTCCAGCCATCGACTGCTGAGGACTGACGGCCTCTACGCCAACTACGTACGTCCGACGTGCGGATGCACGCATGGGCAGATCTCTCGGTCTGCTGGGAGGCAACGGCCTCGGTATCTATTGAGCACTTGGTTGGCTGTTGGCTGTCTCACGTGCACTGGTCGCCCTAGCAACGCTCGTCGCACGCACAGTGCAGCCTCGGACTCCGGCAAGGCTCACTCGCTCATGACACCTGCGGCGCGGAGCTTTTGCTCAAACGTCTTGAACTCGTTCTCGTTGATCTTCTCGAGCGCCTCGTCCGTCCACTCCTCGATCCCGCGCACCTCTGGGATGTAGTGCTTGAGCATGTTCTCGACACCGTTCTTGAGCGTGACCGACGAGCTCGGACACCCGGCGCACGAGCCTGCGAGCTGGACGCTCACAATGCCCGTCTCTTCGTCAAAGCCTTTGTAGAAGATGTCGCCGCCGTCGTCCTGCACCGACGGACGGATGCGCTGCTCGAGCAGCTCTTTGATCATCGCTACGACCTCGTCGTCGTCGGGCAAGATCGTCGTGTCCTACTCGCGATAGCGAGCAGGCGATTAGTACCTGCTCTTGTAGAGAAAGAGCAGAAAAACTGCGTTTACACGTACAGTGACAATCGGTTCGTCGGTCATGACGGCTTCGCCCGTGGCGTAGAAGTCCATGATCGTCGCAAAGATCTCGGCCTTGAGCGCCTGCGATGCGTTCGCATAGAGAGACGCGGCGGTCAGTTGCAAGCGCTCGCAATGCCTCGCGAGCGCGATAGCGAACCAAGGACGGACGCAAGAGTACGTACGTCCCAGTCAAAGTCGTCGTTCTTCGTGACCGAGATGAAGTCTTTGCCAAAGAACACGCGCGTGACGCCGTCGATCTGGAAGAGCTTCTTCGCGAGCGGCGAGCGGCGCACTTCCTCTGACCCAGGCGTAAAGTCCTAGTGTGAGTGAGCAATGGACGCAGCCCAACACGTGTGTCAACAGCGTGGGAGACAAACACCACGACAGGTCATGGCACGGAGCTGAACGACCTACCACGCCGGTCGAGAAGCGGTCGTCGAGCACGACTTCGCCAGGCAAGAACTTGATGCTCAGCGGGTTTGGCGTCGTCTCGGTCTGGATGAACATCGAGCGCGCAGCTCCAGTTGGCGCAGCGAACGGATGAGCGACGCCAGCGACTGGCGCACGGTGCGCGCGCAGCAGCGCAGTCGTCTGCAGCGCAAAGCCGCGCAGCTGCGTGTGGCGAGTCGCAGTAGCGATCGTCGTCGTCGTGCGGAGCGCCGTGCGCGCGGCAGCGCGGCGAGCAGCAGCGAGGGCAAGCGCGGCGCAGCTCATCATTCCGATTCAGCACTTCTCGATGGTTCGGTTTTGCGGCTCCAAGCGTTTTGTGTGATCACATCGTCTGTATCAATATATTCTAGTTGTGAAGTATGATACGCAGGTCACAGTCGTATTTGTTTTTGACATGATGCGTGATCCGATTTTAAAGAGGTCTGCCTCTGTATCTCTTCTACCTCTTTAGTTGACCGAGTTGACGCCACACCTCAGCAGAGCTCCTCGATCGTGGCGGTGTCGTCGTCACGCACAGCTCTTCACAGGCGAGCATAAGGTCGAAGACGCCGAGGTGCTGCTCCCACGTACCACTCGAGCTCATACTTGAGCAACAACCGTTTGCATCGTTCGTGAGCAGCTCGCATCGCATCGAGATCGCAGCAGGGAGCAGTAGCTCAGCAAGCACTGGCAGCCACGCTGCTGCAGTAGAATCCCATGGTCTGTCTAGTTTAGTGCTGTGGTCGTAGCTCCTGGCGCGACTCCTGTTGGTGCTGGCGCAGGTGCTGCTACTGCTGGTGTCGCGAGTGTGTTCTCGTCCCAGAGCGGAATGTGCACGACGCGTGGCCAGACAAAGTAGTCGTTCAGGAGATCGTGGAGGAACGTGTGGAGCCTAGAGCGCACACGTCGCTCGCGTTAGGATGTGCACTTGGACGAACAGGAGCATTCCAGTGCGACGCACCACTCGGACGCGAACGGGACGTTCGAGATGTTGATCTTGGCGGCCGTGAGCGAAAAGTCAAACACTGGGCGGCTGCACACGCACAAATGGATCGGATCGATGAGACGCCTGCCAAGTGTGTGTGCGTGTGCGTGTGTGTGTCGCAAGATGAAGCAGCCAGCCAGTCAGTCAGTCAGCCAGGAGAGCAGTAGAGACGCACTTGGTGAACGACAGACTCAGAGCGCTGGAGCGTCCCAAGAGTCAGTCGATCAAGCAAAGAGAGAGAGAGAGCAAGACAGAGAAGACAGACCGCAGTCAGTTGTCTGCGAGCGCATCCACATCAACTGTCCGTCAACCGCGCGCCACGACGCGAACCTGAAGCAGGGCCAGTCGACGCAGAGCGGATTGAGCGTAATGCGCAGCGTGCCGACGAGGAAGAGGTCGCGCAGTGACACGACTGCTGCTGCGCCGAGGTTCGAGACCAAGCGGAGCTCCGCCACGAGGCTCTCGTCCGTCACGACGCGCACTTCGACGTCGAGCGTCACCTCTTCAGTCAGCGGATTCGCGCTCACGAACTTGACGCCGCTGATGTGCGGCGTGCGGTCGCCCAAGTCGATGCGCACGAGCGAGAGCGAGCTCATGAACGCCGGTCGCACCGAGTCGAGGAGCGGGTTGAGACTGCCCATGAGCGAGTTCTATCGCATGAATGGTCAAGAGAGAGAGAGAGAGAGAGAACGGCGCCTTGGTGGGTGCGTTTGCCTATTGGAGCGAGGCAGCTGCGCACATGCAAGCAGAGCAGCGCAGCGCGTACTCGGATCGCGAGCTTGAGGTATGGCCAGCCGCTGCAGCAGCACGAGCAGCAGGCAGAGGAGAACGTGTGAATGGCCAGTGCGCAGAGCATTGAGCGCCACGTTTCCACAGCGTGTAGCGTACGTGACAAAGACGCGGTTGAGCCACTCGACACGGTCGACGTCTGGGTGGCAGATCCAGTTCGGGATCTGCAGTCAACACCAATGCCAGCAGCAGCTCAGGTCAGCAGCGCCATGGGCCAGCCATACACAAGAGACACAGAGTCGGACGCACGTCGATGTGGGCACAGTTCTCGCGCTCTTCGTCCAAGAGTCGGTCCGCGACGCGCACGCGACGTCTCCGGCGCCGGTTCTTGAACTCGACGTAGCACCAGAAGTAGAGCGCGAGCGCGATCGCTGCAATGCCGCTGAGCGAGCCTTGGAAGCGACTCGCGAGGAAGACGCCGACCATCGCGAGCGCTGTCCACGCGAACTCTTCTGTCCCGAGTGCGCCGACGTGCGCAAACACACCGGCTGCTGCGATCGGCAAGAAGATCGAGGCTTCCACTGCACCGCCCAAGAACGCGACCCAGAGCACCATGCACCGCGTGAGCAGGAACGCGACGGTGTTGTCGAGCGTCTGGCTCGCAGCAATCGCACTCGCACCGTTCAGTGCGTCGTCGTCGCTGCAGGACGCAGTGTCTGCTGTCGTGCTTCGGTGGCGCTGGATCTTGGGCGGGACTGCGTACTCGCGCAGTCGACTCGACCGCACGTCCTCGTAGTACGCGTCGGTCGTTGGGTCGATGTTGTTTGCCGCAGTTGCCGACGCAGTCGAGCCGCTCGTGCGCTCGTCGCGCTTGCGAGCTGCTGCTGCGATGTTCGAGTCCGAGCTACTGGCGAACGGCGAGTGCAGCGCGTACGACCGCGGCGTGCTGCTCGCGCCGCCTGAGCGCAGTGTCGACGCTTTGCTGCTGTAGTGGAACGCGCTCTTCGCTGCTGTCGACGACGCAGACGCAGCGCCGAGCATCTTGGGCGACAGCAGTGCGCAGGCAACAGATGCGACGGTCTTGGGCTCTTTGTGCGGCTTGAGCGTAGTCGTCGTCATCGGTGGCGTTCCAAAGTCGTGTGTCAATGGCGGCGGTGGACTCCGTGGACTCTTGCCAGTCGGCTTGTGGTGTGTAAACATGGCGTTGAGCGACATGAGTCGGCTGAGCGGCGTCTTCGCTGCTTCCTTTGGTGTCCGGAGTGGCGCAGTTGGGTCGATCACAAGGCGCTTGCGCAGCGCCGTGCCTGGATTCCACGTACCATCAGCTGCGCCAGAGGCTGCAGACGCAGACGCGCGGTCGTGGCTCTGGAGCTGCTGCTGCTGCTGCTCACTGTCGTCGTCACTGAGTCGCACGTGGTCATTCGAGGCGTTCGAGGCGTTCGACGACCGGAAGAGGTCGCGGTCTGCGGCCACAGACGACGAGGCTTTGATCGCGAGGTGGATGCACTTGACCCAGAGCAGCATGCGCACTTGGTTCTCCTCGAAGAAGACGAAGCCCTGGTGCTTGAAGTTCACCGTGTTGCGCTTCTTCCACGTCTTCGCCTCGACGCAGAAGCACTTCTCCATCACCATGTTTGCGTCGTCCGACTCGAAGCTCAAGAGCGCGTTCGTGAGCGAGAGCAAGTAGATCAGCTCGCTCTTCGTCTCGTTGCTGAAGATCTCCAAGACGTTCTTGCGCGCATCGGCAGCGACGTAGAACGACGGCCGCGCGAGCGTGAAGAGCTTCTTCCGCGGCTTCTTGACGTGCATGACCATGTAGCCCTCGACAGCGTCGCGGTCGAGCGACGACTTGCGCAAGTAGTGCATCGGGATCGCTGCACCAGCGCTGCTAGTAGGACTCGCAGGGCTACTAGTGCTGATTGGAGCAGCCGCAGTAGCGTCTGGACTCGCTTGGAGCGGCATATGCACGTCTCGCTGTCGTGCTGGTGCGTCCAGCGGTGCGCACGACGCTGACGAAGACCCTGACGACTCGACAGATGTATCCTCGGATAGATCCCGAGACGATGGCGACGACGAGCTCCGTGCAACGTCTGCAGTGCTGTTGCTCAGCCTTGCTGCTATTGTCGCTTGTGCGGCGCGGATAGCGATCGCATCCAGCTCGGCTGCTGTTGCTGTAGTGCTGTGCACACTGCGAGGTGTCGTGGGGTACGTCACCATCGTTGTCGAGCAGTCGCCGCGCTCGCTACTGTCACTGGCGCTCGTCGACCGCCACGTTCTCTCGCGTCATGTGCCACTAGCAGCACCAGCACCAAGTAGGAGTCGTGCGTATTCGCCAAGCCGAGGCAAGCCGAGGCAAGCGAAGCGTCACAAACCTGTCCAAACGCATTTCTGCGACCTGTGCACCGTCATTCTCGAGCAGTTTCGTCTCAAGTGCGTACGTTTTTGATCACAGTGCGTATGTTTACAAGCGTTCACAGTACACTTTTGAGTATTACAAATCTAGTAGCATACTGGATGTCTGCTTAATTTCTTTGAAACCCATTGTGGGTGGCCCACACCAGCAGCGCTTGACGCAAAAGGTCACACACGCGAGACGCTCGCAACGCAAACAGCAGCAGATCTCTCTCACTCTCGCGACGACGACGACGACGACGACGACGACGACGGAGCGAGCAGCATGGGCAACGCGAGCGCAAAGGGCAGCAAGGACGAGTTCACGTTCGAAGAGGACACGACAGGTGCGACGCGTTGCCGCCGCGTCGATCTACTACTGCGAGTCGAGTGCATGGCGCTCATGTGCGCTTTTCGTGGTAGACGATGCGTTCACGGAGGCGCTGCGCGTGAACCTCCAGCGACTGATCGTGTACGCCAAGTCGGCCGACACGAGTCTCCAGCGCGAAGTCGCCGAGAAGCTCGCGAACGAAGCAGTCAAGCGTACGTCTGCATGTGTGTGCTCGAGCGCAATGGGCGAGCGCTGCGCTGTCATCGTAACGCACGACCCATGTGCGTATGGGATCTTGGTGTGATCAGCGGATCGACAGGTGCAGATCGTCGAGCTCGAGGGACTCAAGCTCCTGTTGCCACTGACGCAGTCAAAGGACACCGAGGTGCAGCGCCTCGCAGCGCACGCACTCGCCAACCTCTCGGTCAACTGTACGTGGCGCCATCCGCTTGCGCGTGCTCTCCTCATGTGGTGATGGCGAACGTGAGCGTGACGCCATCGCGATATGTACAACTACTGCTATGACTAGCGGACAACCAGTCGCGCATGGCGACTGAAGGCGGCATTGACATGCTCATCGACTTGCTCGAGAGCACGAACGAGCACGTGCAGCGCCAAGCCGCCAAAGCCCTTGCGAACCTCGGCGTGAACGGTGCGTCTTCGATGCATCTGCTGCTTCCTGGCACAAGGTCTGCTATGCATGCGATGCGAAGACTGACGGACCTGTGTGACTGGTGACAGTGGACAACAAGGAGCGGATCGCGAAAGCCGGCGGCATCAAACCGCTCATTGCGCTCGCGAGCTCCAAGCAAATCGGCGTCGCCGTCGAAGCGATCGCTGCGCTCGCCAACTTGGCCGTGAACGGTACTGCCGTCGGGCTTGTATCTTACCAGGCTGGTTGAGTGAGCGTTCCAGTGCTGACAGACTGCCTGCGTACGCATGTGCAGATGCGAACGAGGTCGAGATCGCGCGCGAAGGCGGGCTGAAGCCGATCATCGACGGCGCGCGGTCCGAATCGGTCGAGCTCCAGTCGCAAGTCGCGCGTGCGCTGCGCAATCTTTCTGTGAACCGTACGTGCGCCTTCCCAGCTCCTTGCCTGTTGGTAGCGCCATCAACTCTCTGACGCATGGCATGGTCTGTGATCTGTGGCGCCTGTGCTGCAGCTGAGAACAAGCAGCTGATCATCGACCTCGGCGGCGTCGACGCGCTCCAAGCGCTCGTGCGGTCGCCGAATGACCGGATATGCCAGCAAGCGACGCGCGCACTCGTCAACTTGGGCGTGAGCGTTGTCGAGTGACCGGTGCGCACAGGTGTCCGACCGAGTGCGACGGAATCGAGTCAGCAGCAGGCTCGTTGCATTGTACAACTACATGTGCAAAAGCAAGACAGATGGACAGATCGATGGACATGTCCAGCTCTGACCTGCGCATCTCATGACCTCCACCATACGAGACAACAGCAATGCACACACACGCTTGTTCTTGGTGCTGCCCTTCGCTCTCGTGCTCCTGCTGTTGCGTACGTACGCGCGCACGCACTCTACCGAGCTCGTCGCTGTCTAGAGATTCCGTCTCTTGGCGCGCTCTTCTGTCCGCTTGCTCGCGAGCCACGAGCCTGCGCCTTGCGCCTGGCCGCTCTGCGGAAGCATCGTGCGGCGCTGCATCTCGGTGCCGATCTGCCAGACAGAGCAAAGACACACACACACGAGAGAGAGGGAGAGAGCCAGTGAGTGCGACAGACCAGCAAGCAAAGGGGAAGCAGACAGTCCATCGATTCACGACGCTTGTTGTCCGATCGCGCGGCACACGGTCACGACCACACGACTGCCACTGCGAACGCGAGCGTCACGAGCACGACGAGCGCAGGCGCAGGACGACGCACCTCGTAGAACGACGACATCATGAGCGCCTGCTCGCGCGAGTACGACGTGCGGATCTCCTTGAGCTTCTTCTCGAGCAGGTCGACGCGCTCTTGCTTCTCGTTGATCTGGTTCCGGTGCGAGCTCACGGCGACCATGTACTTGGTCTGCACGGCGTGGAGCGTCTTCTTTGTGTAGTTCTCGAGCTTCGCGCGCTGCTCCGAGAGCTCGTTGATGACCGACTCCTTGTCCTTCAAGCGGTTCGTGAGCTCTGCGACGGTCACGCGCATCGAGTCGACCACTTCGGCGTCCGCTTGCTGCACGACAAACAGCCACAGAGAGAGAGAGAGGGTCAGCACGCGCAGACGATGATGGCATCAGTCAGTGAGCACTGCTGCTGCCAGGGGCTGCAGAGGACAGCGACAGACGACGGCTGGTGGACAGCTGGTCGTCGGTGGACACTCAGACAGATGGACAGACGACAGTTGCGTCGAGCGTCAGCTCGAGGCGCTTGTTGCTGTTGACGTCCTCGTCGTTCTCGTCCTCGCCAGCTGGACGCGACACCAGATGCTGCGCGTAGTACCGACCGATCTTGACCAACGCTTCTGTTCGCGCTGCTCGGAATGTCCACGCACTGTCTGTCCATCCATCCATCTGTCCATCCATCTGTCCACTTCCGGCGCTGTCCACCTCACTGCTGTCGTGCTGCGTCCACCGGTACATGCAAAGCCGAAGAGAGAGAGAGACAAGCGCTAGGTCGCGACGCCGCCGGCTGCTGCTGCGGCACTGTGCGTCGTGGTCGACACCATGTGCGTCACTGTCCCGACCACGAGCGCAAGAAGCGAGAAGAGCTGGATCTGCACCTGCTCCAGCACCAACTCGCTCCACGCGCCAGGTCGGACGTGCGCAACAGCTGCAGACAGCGCAGCGAGCAGCGCTTGCTGTTGCTGCGGACTCACCAGTTTCTGGATCTTCTCTTCGTACACGGCGACCTGTGCGGCCGCGACGCCGCTGCTCACAGTCTCGCTCATCGGCGCGTGCGAGAGCGCGCCAACGACGCCCGTGGTGCCAATCAAGTGCGCTGACTGCGCGTCGTGCACTGCACCAATTGCTGGCGCGAGACCTGGGACGCCGGTCACGCTTGGAGCAAACGGGCCGCTTGCAGTGCCAGTCTGCAGCACACCCGACGCGTCGGCTTGTCCTGGAAGCGCCGTCCCAGCAGTGACCCCAGCCGCCATTGCGCTGTTCGCTTGGGACTGCGCAGTCCCTGGCGCTTGCTGCTGCTGGGCGAGTCGGAGCTGCTCCTGGAGCTCTTCGTTCTGCTGCTTGAGCTGCAATAAGGCAAACTGGAGCGACTCCTTCGCTTTGAGCGCCAGATCCAGCTCGCTCGCCAAATGCGTCTCTTCCGCGTTCGCATCGCCGCTCTTGAGCTGCGCGTTCTCGCGCTCCAAGCGCGCAATGCGTTCACGAAGCGATCCGCTGCCATCGCGTCCCAGTAGCACGTCTGCACTCATGCCGCCACTGCCGCTGCTCACTGCTGCCATGTCGTCATGGCCAGCGTGCTGGAGACTTGCGAGCTGCGACCGGAGCTCTTCGAGCTGACTTTCGAGGAACTCTTTGCCGCCGAGCGCACTGTCGAGCTCCTCCTGGAGACGGCGGACCTTCTGGTCCTTCACGTGGTTGTTCGACACCGCCTCGACGTTCGCAGTCTCCAAGTCCACGACCTGGTTCTTGTACCGCTCGACGAGCGCTTTGAGCGTCGGCATTGTCTTGACTGTGCTCTCGAGATCGAGGACCTTGTCGAGGTACTGCGCATTGTGGATCTCGAGGTCTTTCACTTGCGTCCGCAGTGCGTTCATCTCTTCGAGCTTCTTCTTGTACTTGGCAACACTCGCTTCGAGCTTCGCGAGCGTCGCGAGCTTCGAGCGCGAGATGTCGAGCTCGTCTGCCTGACGCCGCACTTCGTTCTCCAAGACCATGAGCCGCTCAGTCGACTCGCGCTTCACGCGCGTGAGCTCTTCGCTCTTCTCATCGAGCGCGAGCGTCAGCGCGTGCACTTCGCCGTCCACGAGCTGCTGGATCTTCTTGTTGTCGCGCGTGAGCGTGCTCTGGCGCTCACTCACGAGCTTGTCGCGCTCGTGCTCGAGCGCTGCGAGCTGTGTACTGAGGCTCTGCTTGTCCACGAGCGCGTGCTCAAAGCGGTCAGTCAGCTCGCGCTTCTCGCGCTCCATGTCCAAGACGCGGAGCTCCATCGCCGAGACTTTCTCGAGCGCCTGCGTGAGCTGGAGCGACAGGCTCTCACTCGACTCGCCGTCGTGGCTAATGTACGAGAACGAGTGGTTGTGCACTGGCGAGTGGCGCGCTGCGCTGCCGCTAGGCGACGCGAGCTGGAAGCGATGCATGATGTTCTCGATCAAGTGCATGAGACTCGCTTGCTCCGAGGCGGCCATCTGCAGGATCGGGTGGATGTAGTCGGACCGACTCGGGCACTGCACGGCACAGCCGAGCACGAGCTCGACGAGCCGCGCGACTTCGTGCGCGTCGCTCTCTTTCGCGATCAAGTGCGCGTCAATGAGCTCGTTCGCGTCGCAGAGCTGCCCGAGCTCGTCGTGGTAGAACAGCTCAATGGCGCGCAAGAGCGTCTTGACGTTGCTCGCTTTCAGCGCCCAGTTCCCACTCGCTTGCTCGTTGATGAGCTCCATGTTCAGGTACTCCGGGTCGCTAGTACGAATGGCGCATGGAGTCGATAGCACATGATACGAGGCAGTCGGTCAAGCGCCAGTAGCGCTAGTAGCAGAGAGCCAAGGGGCAATCGACAGCAGACGTACATTTTGTGCATGATCTTGGCGAGAAAGACGCCGTCGCAGAGGTCCGTGAGCGCCGTCACGCCGACGTCGACTGCGATCGAGTCATGGAAGCTCTGCACCTGTTGGCGTTTGAGTGCGAGGTGTGAGTCGCGGCGTTGGGATGCACGTACACATGCACGCACACACATACACACGCCGATCCGTAGGTACGCACACGCACAACGCATGTAAAGACGCACCCAGAGCAGGAGGCTGCGCTGCGCAGCGTCGTCCATGTCGAGCGAGGCGAGCGAGAGCGCAAGTGAGCTCCTCGATCGGTCTCGTCGTTCAGATGCCGATGTGCAGCGTTTGAGGAAGGGGGCGGACTAGGCGTGTAATTGTACAATCGCACGCACTCACTACTGTAATTGTTGAGCTGAGCGCACTCGATATTGTTGTCACTGTATGTTTGCGTATCATTATAGCAATTTACGATACTAACAAGACTACTTTGAGTCATTTGACTTGCGATCAACTGTGAACCGCCCAAAGTGACATTGAAGAACCAACTGCTCGGCAAGACAAGGCAAGACATCACCATGCTGCTCCAGCGCGCGCTCCGAGGCTGCGTGCGCGCATCGACGACGACCAGTGCCCGCGCGCCGCTCGTGCTGACAGCAGCGCGCGCGATGGCGGCGACGCAGATCCCGCCATTCCACCTCGCGATCCCTGTGCACGATCTCGCGAAAGGTGCGTGCCAGTGCGTCGTCGCGTCGTCTGCTTGTCTGCTTGTCTGGTGCTTGGCGTGTGTGGGTGGTCTTAGCGTGTGGCACGACCTCTCGCGCTGCCTGGCGACAGCGAAAGCGTTCTATGGCGGCGTCATGGGGTTCACGGAAGGACGCTCGTCGGCGCTCTGGCAGGTCCGTTCGTTCACCACACGCTTATCCATTGACCATTGACGACACCTGCGAACGTGTGGCTCACACACAGCGTGACGCTGTCCATGCGCTAGGACTACAACATGCTCGGCCACCAGCTCGTGGTGCACGAAGTGAACAAAGACTACCGCGCTCCCGACTTCTTCAACCCTGTCGGTGCGTCCACTGCTGCTTGTGCTGGCCAGCCAGTCGAGCCGCCAGTGTGCTCACGTCCGTTGCTTGGATGCCCCAGAGGCGGACGACGTCCCAGTGCCGCACTTTGGCTGCGCGCTGACAGTCGACGCGTTCCATGCACTCGCGGCGCGCATGAAGGACCAAGGCGTGCAGTTCATCATCGAGCCGCACTTGCGCTTCGTGGGCCGCAAGGGCGAGCAGTGGACGATGTTCTTCAAGGACCCGAGCGGCAACAGCCTCGAGTTCAAGGCCATGACGACGCCAGCGAACCTCTTTGCCAAGTACGTCGAAGTGTGAACCAAGCTGCACAGTCCGCCACGCGCACGAGTCGTAGGTTCGCCCTACGAGCCAATCGCAGGACTGCAATCCAAAGACACCAACGCTTGCGCTGTCGACACAACTGGTCCCCTCTCGTATCGAATGCGCTAGAGCACGCAGGCTTAGTCGTCGCCGCCGTCAATGTCATCTGGCTCGTAGTCGTCGAACTCGTCCGGATCAACGTCGTCGTCGCTGGTCGCTTCCGCTGCTGCTTCTTGCTCGGCGACCGCCTCCTTGTGCATCTCCACTGCCGTCTGGTACATGCCAAGGTACATCTCGTCCGAGACGTGCGCTTCGGTCGCCTGCGGCTCTGAGAGCTCAGCGAGCTCTTTCGCGATCCAGGCGTCGGCGCCGACTGTGTCGAGCCACACGCCAATGTTCTGCGCGCAGTACACGAACGCCTCGTCGATCGACCCTGGCGCCGGGTCCTTGAGCTCGTCGACGAACTCGACGACCTGGAAGAACGTCTCGTGCGCACTGATGACGACGGCGATGAACGGATTGAGCGCAAACGCCTTCAGGAACGCCGCGCGCACGACCTCTTCGCTCGATCCCGTCTCTTCGAGCACTTCCCACGACACGTACTCGAGAATGACGCGGCAGTACGCGAGCACGGCCGAGTCCTGCTCGCCTTCAAACTTGTCAATCAGCTCGCGCGCTTCGGCGCCGCGACCTTCGTCGACCAAGACGCACGTGAGCCCTTCGCGCGACCGCAGCGAGTCGTTCGTGTCCAGGCGCATGCACGTCTCGTAGTGCTTGATGCCGTGGTCGGGCATCCCAGCGTTGCAACACGCTTCCGCCAGTTGCTTCATGATCCTATGGACGCGCGATAGAGTGAGTGAGTGAGTGAGTGAGACCACCACACACACGTAGGAAGGCGCTAAAGGTGCAGCAGCAACAGATCACACGTAGACGCACCGAAGGTACTCGCGCGTCTCGGGGCGCTCCGAGAACTTGTTCGCCTTGAGCGTCTCGTCGTACAGGTTGTACGTCTCAATTGGCTTTGGGAGCTCGTCGCCGTGCTCGTCGAGCTCGCCGGCTGCAATGCGCGCAAGCAGCGCGGCTGGCCGTGCAGCGCCTTTGAGCTTCCACTCGTGCGGCTGCTTGGGTCCTTTGCGCGGCGCGGGCTTCGCGGGCAGCGGGTGCTTTGGAAACGCTTTGAGCTCCTGCTCTTTGCGTGTGAGCGCGCGCTGGAGCTGCACCACGCGCATGCGCTTGCGGTTCTGCTCGCGCTTGTCTTTGCTCGTCTGGATGCATTCGATCGAGCTCTGCGCGAACGCCTGCGCCTTGCCGGTCGCGCGCGGCCCCTTCTTCTTGTGGACCTTGCCGCCCATGCTACTGCTTCACTGCTGGCGTCGTGTCGTGCTTGTGTGCTTTCGCTTGCTATTTGCTTGGTTGGCGAACGGATGCGGCCATTGACTTGATGTTTGTATGCATTGCCGCATCTGCTTACAATTTTCAAGTGTACTGGGTCGTTTAGATCCGCCAAAGTACGATCTCAGACATGGCTACACTCCTCCTTTGCCAATCACTCGAGTGAGCTGCTGCAGCATGCTCTTCGAGTGCGCACGCGCGCGCTCGGATGCGCTGCGTCTCGTCGCATTGGAGACTTGAAGTGTCTTGTGCAGTTCTCGCTGGAGCTTCTCTAGCACGACCCGCACTGGCGCTGCGAGCATCGTCGACGCCTCGCTCAGCTCGATCAGTCGTGTCAAGTGCTGCTGCTGCACTGCTCGCAGCAGCGCTGGCGAGTACTCGGACAAGCGGTTGGCGTCGCGGGCTTGAGGTAGCGGTAGAAGTGGACACTTCCAGCCACCTTCAAGACGCCAAATGTACGCGACTGAGCACTCGAGCACCACTCCCAATGGCAGTGTGTCGCTGCTGGCTTCAGCTTCGTCATCTTCCTCATCCACAAGCAGATCTTCGAGGCGACGGCGGTTCAGCAGCAGTGCCACCGATGGCGCCACGACAGTCTCGAGTACGTAGCGATAGACATCCGCACGGCGCTCACCAAGACAAAACACGTTTGCGACGCCGCAGTCGGTGCTGTCTTTCTCGAGGAACGCGTCAAAGTGTTCGTGATGCGGAAGCACGTCGACTCGCTCGAGACTCACGATCTCGAGGACGCGGCGCAGCGCGCGCTCTTGCGTTTCGTACGCTACTGACACAGCACGCGCATGACTGTGCTCGTCGTCCCAGCCCGAGCGCTTGCCACCGACAAACTTGCTCATGCCTGCAAGTGCTTTGACGACGAGACTGAGGACGACGCGCTCAGCTGCCCACAGTCGGTCGCTGCCGTCGTGGTCGGCAAAGTAGAGCGCCTGCGCGACGCGCTCCAAGCGGCTTTGCGCTTGCGCCACGAGCACGAGGCGGTCGTGAAAGAAGTCGAGCGGCTCTGCTCCAAGGTCGAACTGCTGGACGTACGACAGGTTCGCGCTCGCGTCCTCGTCGCTTGCAAACGGCAGGCGCTGTGCCGCGAGCTCCATGAGTGCAGAGTCGTTCAGCTCAGGCGTGTAGCCGTATGCGATGGCCCACTGATCGTAGCGTCCAATGCGTGTCTGGCAGACCGTTTGGTTCCGACTCTCACTACTGCTGTTATGACTGCGGATGTTCACTGGGAGGTAGTCCATGAGCGAGCTCGAGAGACCGTACTCGTCGGTGAACGTGCGGTCGCCATCATCGCGCCACGCGCTCTGCGTCGAGCCGAGAAAGTTGTGTCGCAGTCCCAGTGCGTGGCCGACTTCGTGCGCTACGATCATCTGCACGCACTCGCTTAGTGCTTTCCACATCGGTGACTGCTCGGCTTTGGTGTCTCGAGCTCTTAGTGTTCGCTCGCTCTCGCTCGGAGGCTCTAAACTCCACGTCACAGCAGACGCTACGAGCCTGGCATCGTTGTCTTCATTGCCGTCGGGTGCGTCCTCTACAGAGGCACTGACAACACGAGCGAGCGCAAGTGCATTGAGGATGTCGAGCACGTGACCAGCGTCGATGAAGATCTTGGAGCTCAGGACTTCGTCGGAGCGAGGGTCGACGATGCTGTGCGTGATCGAGTAGCCCTCCTTGTTGACTGGGTACCAGAGTATGGCGTTGTACCGCACGTCGGCAGCGTGGAAGTCGCTCGGGAACGCCGGGTCGTGTGGCGCAACGCACACAACAGCGTCTGGATGCGCCACGAGTTCGTTGAACGCGCTGCTCCAGACTGTGACGCCGGCTTGGATCGTTGTGTGCCACTGCGTTGGTACGGACGGGTCGATGTAGAACACGATGCGCTCGCGCGTGCTCGCGTCGAGACGATACCGATGGATGAACCGCTCGGTGTGCGAGAGCAAGAGCGAATGCCTGTCGTCTTGACGTGTCGTCGTCGCTATTGCTATTGACTCGGCAGAGGAGACAAAGTACCCGATGTGGTCGCTCGCGTGGCGCTTCGCGAGCACGACGTCTGGCAAGAGCGCGAGCGACGACACGAGCGACCACGCACCGTCGACTGCGTCGAGCCACTCGGCGCGCACGAGCGTGTTCCGCGGGAAGGCTTTGATTGCGATCAACTGGACGTGGGCGTCGAGCGATGAGTGATGTGAGTGTTCGCTTGATGCAAATGGATGTGGGCGTGCGCTGTCAGTCGGTGCTGCACCACTGGCACTCGTGTCGGCGTCGTTAGAGTCCGGTGTCGTGAGCGCAGTCCACTGCTCTTGCGCGATCACAAGCGGTGCGACGACTCCAAAGAGACGATCGGCATGAAAGCACACGTGGTCGTGCGTAGTATCCTCATTCACGAGCAGGTCGTGCGGCACGAGCTCAAGACGCGCAATGACTGGTCCAAACGCGTCGAGGATGTGCATCGCACTTGGTGCTTGTGGGTTGTGGCGCAGCAGCGCGAGTGCGTCTTTTGCACTGCTGCTGGCGTCGAGCACGAGACTAAAGCACTCGTCCGAGTTCCTCATAAGCTCGGTCGCAAGGAGCTTCTCGCGCACGAAGCGAGGTCCGTCCTGGATCTCTTGGTGCACGATGAACGGTGCCCTGAGGTGCTTGTGCTGCATGCAGAACGCAGTGCGCGCCAGCTCATTCGCACTCGGGTCGCTCTGGATACGCACTGCGCGCAGAAAGAATGCATCACTGTCGCTGCGAATGGCGCTGCCAGTGGGGTCGTCGCTTGTGCTCGCAAGGAGCTGGACGCGTGGCGCTACTGGTGATGCTGGCGAGCGTAGATAGTGCTGCAACTCGGTTGGTGCGACAGACCCGAGCGTCCATGCGAGCGCGCAAGACCCTGCAAGTGCTGTCAATGCAAGCAGCAGTAGAAGTCGAGTGCGCGCATGGCGTGCCTGGCTCGGATCTGCTGGCAGCAGCTCGTACGCGCACTCGCTCCTCGTCATCAGGTCTGGATGTCGCCGTTCATTTCGACACCGCGTCGTTTCGAGCTGTTTGGTGTGGTACTTTTCGCTGGCGACGCTGTTTCGCTTGAGTTGGTACATTTCCCAAGTGATGCGAAGGAATCATCGTGTGAAGTGGCACAGAGCACAAACATGGCACTTCAGAGCCACGCTTGTGAAGTAGCACGCACCAGCCAATCTATCGCACAGAGCAAGCCGCACGACACACAAGCAGCAGGAGCACGAGCACGAGACAGCAGCAGCAGCAGCTCTCGCTCCCGCCCCCGACCGACGCAGCAACTGAGTGACCGAGATGAACGCACTGACGCGCCGCGTGCTCGCGCTCCAGAGCGTCAAGCAGGGCGTGCGCGGCTTCGCTGCGCCGGGCAAGGGCAAGGGCGGTGCGAGCGCCGTCGTCGAGGAAGCTGTCGACCTCACGCGCTTCGTGCCGACGAACATCTTCAAAGAGGGCGAGCACGCAGAGCTGAAGGACCCGAGCGAGTACCCGCCGTGGCTCTTCAAGCTCCTTGACGTCCAGCCGACGCTCGGCGAGCTCGAGCGCGCGGGCTTTGACGCGCTCGAGCTCGAGCAGCAGCGCCGCATGCTCACGCTCGCGAACCGCCGCCTCGTCAAGGGCAACAACGCGAACAAGTCGAAGAAGTAAGCGCCTGTAGCCGCAGCATATAGAAGACCCAGCAGAGCGCGGAGACGCAGGAAGCGAAAGGATGGATGGACGCAGTGGCTGAGTGCGAGTGCCATCGCTTCGCCCCAGTCGTCTCGCCAGCCTCAGTCAGGACCCACCAGACAAACAGACGAGACGAGCGAACGACTGATGCGTTGTGTGTGTGGGACTCTCTCTCTCTCTCTCTTGCTATCGCCACCGCGCTCTGCTCGGCGTCGCTCAGTGTCCTAGTCGATCTCCTGTGTCTTTAGCCATTGCCTGCTATCAGTCGACTCGCGTCTGCTGTCCTTGCTGGTCGATGGAGAGCGCATCCGATGGATGGACCTTCAGATGGATCTGCTGGGACGGCGTGCCGCCTGCTCCGTCGCTGCTGCAGTCCGCGTGACCACACTGCTCGGTGTCCTAGTCGGTCGTGGGGAAGCCGCCCGGGACGAGCTGCAGACGATCGAACGCGTCCACAAGCGAGAGCGCGCGCGCGTCAGCGAATGCGAGAGCTCTCACCACAGACACACGGATACAGACGAGCGCGAGAGACGTACGAGGCAGACGTTGTTGCCGTTCAGCAGCACTTGGTCGAGCTTGATCTCGCGCTTGCCCTCTGGCGTGATCTCACTGACACCAGCACAGTGTGAGCGTTAGTGCGGCGCAAGGGACTGTGCGTATGGGGAGAGAGAGAGTAGTAGTAGTAGTTGCGTGACGTACTATTCGGTCACGTCGTCCAGCACCATGTCTAGCGACAGAGAGAGAGAGAGACCAAGCGCCATGCGAAAGGAGCCGGAGAGCGAGGCTGTCAGACACATACACAAGATGCGGTGCGAGTGCTCGCGCAAAGCGGCAGTGCGACGTACTGACGTAGTCGTCAAAGCCGCGGAGCGTGCCGAGGAACTCCTTGTCGCCCTTCATGATGATCCAGAGTCGCGAGCCAATGCACTTGTCGATCAGCTCTGTCGTTTGCATATTCACATGACGCGGCCGTCAGCGCCGGCACATGTATACACGCAGATGCGCTCGTGCCGGGCGTCTGCCGTACGCACAGACACACACACACACAGACGCACGCACCGAGCGGAAGCAAGCGGCCTTGGGACATCGTGGCAGTCGTTGTGCGGTCTGTCGTCGAAACTGGATAATGTATGGTCGCAGCTGGATAATGTATGGCCGATACAATTGCAACGAGCACACACTCGACAGCAAGGAGCATGGAGCAGGACCCGGAGGAGCAGGCGCACTATGCGTCCGTGCTACTGTCGTTCCGCGAGTACGAGGCGTTCGTGATGCGCGAGATCTTCCGCCGCAAGAAGCACCTCCAGGCGCTGCCTGTCGATATGCAGCGCCGCTTGCCGCAGTCGTCAACAATGCGCAATCTCCACCACTTTGTGGTGCGGACATGCATGCATGTGCTGGGCTTCCTAGCTTGTAGGACGCCCAGTGTGTGTGTCTAACTGCTCTCTCGCTCTCGTCATGTGTGTGCGCTCAACCGCGCTGTCTGTAGAATGCTGCGCGCCACAACCAGACGTTCCTTGAGCGCATCGTCCAGGCGCAGCTCGAGTCGGGGCCAGAGGTGCATCTCCCAGCACTGACGCCCAAGTCGCCACTCCAGAGCCCCATGCGCCACCTCTCGAAGCTCAAGAGCACGCTGCACCAGTTCGTACGCGACTGGTCCGACGAGGGGAAGGCCGAGCGCGAGATGTGCTACGCGCCGATCTTGAAAGAGCTCAAGCGCGTGCTGCCAGTCACGCCCGAGAACCGGTACGCTTGTGATCGAGTCAACCGGTCGCTCTTTGGTGCCATTGCCACGCACTCACATGGTCGACCGCGCAGCAATACACAGCACGTGCTCGTGCCTGGCGCAGGACTCGGTCGCCTCGCACTCGAGATCGCAGCCAAAGGTATGCGCGTCTGGTGGTGGGTCATTGGGTCATTGGGTCGTTGGGTCGTTGGTCGTTGGGTCATTGCTGACGACCCCATGTCCTTCTAGGCTACGCGTCGCAAGGCAACGAGTTCTCGTACCAGATGCTGTTTGCGAGCAACTTCATCCTCAACTGGTGCGCTCCGTCAGCCCACACCGCCCTAGAGTCTGTCTGATGCGCAAGCACTCACATGGACGTGCACAGGGCGTCCAAGCCGAACGAGTTTGAGATCCATCCGTGGATCCACAACCCGTCGAACGCGCTGTCTGTGCCAGATCAGCTGCGACCCGTGGCGATCCCAGACGTCGCCCCTGCTGTGCTCTTGGGACTCGACCAGGGCAACCGTCCGGACTTCTCCATGTGCGCAGGCGAGTTCCTCGAAGCGTATGCAAGCGACCGCGGTACGTGCCGTTCATGCGTGGACACTTGGCTGAGTGTGGACATACGAGAGCGCATGTCCTCATGCCGTTGACTGACTGGCCTCGTCATCGGCCGCCCGCCTGGACAGAGTGCTGGGACTGCATCGTGACGTGCTTCTTCATTGACGCCGCGCCGAACGTACTGCAGTACATCGAGGCGTTCGAGCGCATGCTCAAGCCCGGCGGCTACTGGATCAACCTCGGTCCGCTGCTGTACCACTGGCAAGGCGCCAGTGGCGACGAAGGCGACGACGCCCGCTTTCACCAGTCGATCGAGCTCTCGTACGACGAGATCAAGCACGTCATGGGCACGTATAGCTTTACGATCTTGGTACGTTGCGCGATGTGAGTGGGCGTGTGGGTGAGTGAGTGGGTGAGTGGGCCAGACGACCGACTCATGCGCGCTGCTCCTACTGCAGAAAGAGTCGCAGCGCGAGTGCGTGTACACGAACAACGTCAAGTCGATGATGAAGACTGTGTACAACTGCGCGTTCTTCACGGCCGTCAAGGACGTCGCGCCCGCCACGTGACGCAGGAGCGCGTGTCTGCTGCGAGTGTATCCACCTGCAGTGGACTGTCCGCTCGATGCTGCGTGAGGCGATGGATGGATGCGCGAGCGCGTCGCTCATACTCACGTATCATACGCAACTAGATACGCTTTGGTGTATTGAGAAGTGCGGTGTCGCCACGTGCGTAAGAGATCGTGCGTGACGCGATCCATGCAGTTCGCTCGCTCAGTCGAGGTCTTGGTCGTCAAAGTCGTCGTCGAGGCGCTTGAATGCCGCTATGTGCACGGGCACTTCGTCGCCCATGCGCTCCATCTCTGGGTTGCGGCTCTCGACGTCCATTTCGCTCTCCATCTGCATTTTGAGGCGCGCGTGGAGCTGCTTCGGTGGCGCCATCGCGCCGAGCTTCGTGTCGCGCGGCGGCGTCTCCATCTTGCTCAAGCAGTTTTGATGCTGTGTGCGCACTTTGGCTAGAGACGAAAACAAGGGAAGGAGACTGGGTTCCCTTATTTTCGTCTCTACTAGATATCTTTGCTAGTTACCTCGTTTTCATCATTATCTTCGCTTGCTAGCAAACCGATTCTCTTACTGAAACCGAGATGTGTTGTGGCAGCCATCAAACGAACCTGAGTAGGCGATCGAGAAAGATCAACGACGACATCGACATCGACACCCATGCAGCCGCAGCCACAGCCACAGCCACAGCCGAAGCTCAGTCTTCATCTTGCGCTGTCGACAGCACCTCTCCAAGCACCAGCAGCAGCAGCAGCCACGACGCTGCCAACAGCAACCGCTAGCACCATGGTCGCGGACGCAACGGATCCGACCACAGCAACGACGATGCCAGCGCTCGCGACCGCCGAGCTCGGCGAGAGCTCGCTCCTCGACCAGCTCCACGACCTCCACCAGCGCCTCGCAGCAGTGCGACAGGACTCGCAGCGCTACAACTCGACGTCGCGCAACATCGGACCGATCCCAATGGCGAGCGAGTCGAACAAGATCATTGTCTGTTCGCTCCACCGCTGCGTGCGCATGGTCAAGACGAGCCAAGACGACTCGTGGCAGTACATCCCGTCCGACACGGGCTTCAAGAGCGCAGTTGACTACCTCTGCGAAGGCAACAACGTGCAGTGGATCTCGTGGCCCGGCGCAGTCGTCGACGAGTCGAGCCACGACGGCGTGCGCCGGAAGCTCGAGTCCGAGTACAACTGCCGCCCCGTGTTCTTCACAAGCGACATGCTCGATCTGTTCCACAACCAGGTGCGTCCATCTCCACTCGAGTGTCCCCACTCGCGCGACATAGCAAGAGCGCATGCACCTGACCAACGCTCTGTACGTGTCCATGCAGTTCTGCAATGAGATCCTCTGGCCGCTCTTCCACTCGCTCTCGCAGCGCTCGGACAGCCGCTTGCTCGAGAGCTTTGCCGACAAGTACGAAGCGTACTGCGCCGCGAACCAAAAGTTCCTCGACGCCGTGTCCGAGATCTACCGAGACGGCGACCTCGTGCTCGTGTGCGACTACCAGCTCATGAACTTGCCTGGGCTGTTGCGCCGGCGCTTCCCGGACATCACGTGTGGGTTTTACTTCCACTCGCCGTTCCCGTCGCCCGAGTTCTTCCAGATGCTTCCAGCGCGCGAGGCACTGCTCCACGGCGTCCTCGGCGCGGACCTCGTGGTGTTCAACCACTTTGACTACATTCGCCACTTTCTCAACGTCTGCACGCGCATGCTCGGGCTCGAGTCGTCGCCGAGTCGCGTCGAGTACAATGGCCGGTTGATCTCGCTCGGGATCTGTCCCATGGGGATTAACCCACTCAAGTACGACATCACACCGAGCGTCGAGGCGCAGATCGCGCGCCTCAAGCAGCAGCAGTGCGACAGCGGCATGAAGATCCTCGTCGGCGTCCACAAGCTCGACTTTTGCAAAGGCATCCTCGAGATGCTCGAAGCGATGGAGTATCTGCTGCAGCACTACCCCGAGTACCGCGGCAAAGTCGTGCTGTTTGCAGTCGTGCGGGAAGCAGGACGCACGGCGTCGTCGCAGTACCAGATGCTCAATCGCCAGATCAACGAGCTCGTCGGTCGCGTGAATGGCAAGTTTGGGACAGCAGAGTACTGTCCCGTGCGGTACTTGCAGCGCACGATCGCACACGATGAGCTCGTGGCGCTGTACAACTCGGCAGACGTGGGGATCGTGAGCAGCATCAAAGAAGGGATCAACCTCCAAGCGATGGAGTTCATCGCAGCGCAGAGAGAGTCGTGCGGCGGCGTGCTCGTGTACAGCGAGTTTGCTGGGTGCGTCCATGCTTGAGGAGTGCATTTGGGTTCTTTGGATTTTCTGACACGGACGCCGACTGGACTTGTCTACAGATGTGCGTCGTCGTTCCAAGGCGCGCTGCTCGTGAACCCGATGCACATTGAGCAAGTCGCTGCGAGCATTGACACGGCGCTGAAGATGAGCACGACGACCAAGCGCATTCGCCACCACCAGCTCTCGCGGTACGTGAACACGTACACGTCGACGCTCTGGGCCCAGCGCATCATGTCGGCGCTCAACGAAGCCGCTGCGACGGCACAAGAGTACAATCGCCTCGAGAAGCTCGACACGGCGCAGCTGCTCGGGTACTACGAGCGCAGTCAGCGCCGGCTGTTCTTGCTCGACTACGACGGTACACTCGTGAACTACCAGAGCATGGCCGAGCTCGCAGGTCCGTCTGCCGCGCTGCTCTCGTGTCTCGAAGAACTCGCCGCTGATCCGCACAACTCGGTCTACATCATCAGCGGTCGCAACAAAGCGCGCTTGCAGGTGCGAGGCATAGCAGGCGTGTGGTTTGTCAGCATGCGATGGTGTACTGACCATGTCCACCGCTGTTGGCTGTGGCGATGAGCAGGAGTGGTTTGGCCACCTCGCACGCGTGGGACTTGCAGCAGAGCACGGCTACTGGTTCCGCCCCGCAGCGAAGCACCCGCTGTCGATGTTCAAAGCCACCGAGGAGGACGCGAGTGCTGACCCGCTGTTTGCCGCCGATAGCATGAGCATCAGCAGCACCGATGCAGTCGATGGCTCGGTCGCGAGCAGCAGCACTGGACACGAAAGCGTGCTGCTTGCTCAGGACAACGGCGATGACGAAGACGCTGCACTCGCGACCAACAGCAGCGGACCACCGAGCCCCGATCACCTCGAGAGCGTGCCGTGGCAGTGCATGTTCAGCGACGTCGAGCTCGAGTGGCGCGACGAAGTCGAGAGCATCCTCGAGCACTTTACTGAGCGCACGCCCGGCTCGCTCTTGGACATCAAGGACTGCTCGTACACGTGGCACTTTCGCGACGCGGACCCGGAGTTTGGACTGAAGCAAGCGAAGGACCTGCAGCTCCACTTTGACCAGATGCTGCGCGACCGCCCAGTCGGCATTGTCATGTGCCGCATCAAGAAGTACGTCACGATCCGGCCGTGGCGCGTGAACAAGGGCCGCGCTGTGAGCCGCATCCTCGAGTACGAGAGCGAGACGCCGTACTTCACGTCGCTCGACTCGGACTTTATCTTGGCAGTCGGCGACGAGCGCACGGACGAAGACATGTTCAACGTCGTCCAGGGCAGCAACTGCTACACGTGCACGGTCGGCATGAAGGTCAGTCGCGCGCAGTACTATCTCGACGACCCGGACGACGTCTTGCGCGTCTTGACTGCGATGACGAGTCTCCAAGCCGACCGCCAAGCGCCGTGAGTAGCGTCAGATGTGGGGCAAGAAACAAGTGCATGTTGTGTGTGAATCGCGACGCCTGCGCGAAGCCACGACACTATTGACGGGTTGCTACCTCACGCACGCTCTCCTTACTCGTCATCCGACGACTCGTCGCTGCTCTCGACGGCCTTCACTTTCGCTTTCTTGCGCGTCTGCCGCTGCGGACGCTTTGCGCGCGGCGTCTCGACAGTCTGCACGGCTGGCTCCTTCGTCTTTTTGCTCCCGCGCCGTCCGCGCGCCTTGGGCTTTGGCGTCGCTGGCTCGCGAGTGGGTGCAGCAACTGCGCTGTCGCCTCCGCCAGCAACAACGTCGTCGTCCTCTTGCTCGCCACTCTCGGCGCTCGCAACGAGCCTCTCGAGCTGGTCGATCGCGTCCTTCATCTCCGCAGTCGTCGACGCCGTGTTGTTCCCGCGCCGGACTTTGCTCACGAGGTGCCCAAAGTGCGCCGTCACGCTCGAGTCCGTGAGCGCGTCGCGCAGGAGCTTGCGGTTCTGGAGCATGTACCGCAGCGACTTTTCCGTGTGCGCGAGCTGCGCGAGACAGAACGCCAAGTCGCGCTGGTGCTTGACTTTGACCGCGGACGGGAAGCGCTGGCAGAGCTTCTCGACGATGCTCTCGATCTGCTTCTCCTTTGTGAGGAACTGGATGAGGAACCGACTGATGGACTCAAAGTCGTTCGACACGAGTTCACTGCGAGCAATCAACCAAGCAGCATCCAATCAATGTGTGCATGGCAGAGATCAGTTGACGAACCCATGTAACCCAATCAGTAACCTCTTCCAAACCCATATCCAAACCCAACCAACCACACAAAACCCAGATTAGACAAACCCAGACTATACAAACCCAAACCAGACAAACCCAAACCAGACAAACACACCCAAACAAGACAAACCCAAACTAGACAAACACCCACACACCCACTCAACCCAACACTCTAGCCAACGCACCTCGACGAGAGCTGCCCAATCGCGTCTGGGAGCATGTTGTAGATCGGGTTCGTGCCTTTCTTCGAGAGCTCGTGGAAGAAGAGCTTCGTCATGTTCCGAATGCCCTCTTCGTCGTCCACGAGCGAGATCGCGATCTCGCTGATCTGCGCCTTCACTTTGATCATGTCGTTCAGGATCAAGTGCGAGAGCACGACGATCGTGTTCTTCCGCACGTTCACGTCCACGTCTCGGAGGCGGTTGTACAAGTGCGGCGTCCAGGGCTCGATCAAGTTTGGGTACCGGTACGACAGGTCGCCGAGCGCAATGATCACGTCGCCGCGCACGGACGGCAGTGGCGACTCGTGCAGAATCGTAAAGAGCAGCTGCAAGTGCTTGCCGCAGAACTCGTCTGAGACCGCCATGAACTTGCTCAGCGCCACGACCGCGCACTCGATCAAGAGCTCGTCGCCGCTGATCTCGTCGTCGTCTGGGCCGCTGCTACTGCCGCGGAGGACGCGGATGATGAGCGGACCATACATGCCGAGGAGGTTCCGGCACACGATCTCGCGCTGCGTCATCGTCTGGACGTACATATCCTCTTCCGCCTCGACTTCGGCCGCGACGCCGAGCTCGTCCTCCATCGCCGAGACGTCCTCCGGGTCGTCGTTCGGCCCACGCGCATTCTCGCCGTCGCCGCTCCTGTCGTCGTTCGCGCTCTGGCGCAGCTGCTTCTCTTCGTGCGTCACGCGGAGCTTCTTCATCGACATCGCGAGCTTCTCAATGTGCACAGCGACCTTCACAGCGACGTGGCCGACGACAAAGAGAAAGTGCGCGAGCTCAAAGATCGAGATCGAGTCGACCGCGTCGTCCTGGAAGAGCCCTTGCGACAAGTGCCGCACGACTTCGCCGCAGATCTCCTCGGGCTTCTCGCAGATCGAGAAGATCGCTTCGATCGCCTGCTGCGCCGTGTCGAACCACGCCGATTGCGCACTCGCGACTGGTCGCGCAGCTTTCGACGTGAACTCGAGCACGAGGAAGCCCTGGAGCCGCGCAACGATCTGCTCGATCGTCTCCAAGTTCACGCGCTGGATGCGCTGCCGCATGCTCATGTTCGCGGCGGTCTTGGGGTCGAGGTGGAGGCACTGGATGAGCCGACACGCGGCGCTGAGCACGCGCGTCGTGACGTCCGTCTGGCAGCTCACGTCGCCAAAGCCGTTCGCGTAGATCTGACTAAGGCGGTCGTTCGAGAGCAGCATCGCACGGTCGACGCTTGCGATCATACTGAGCATCGACAGCGCATTCCCAAGCACTGCGGCAGGGTACGCGCGCTCGTCGACAAAGTCCCAGAGCGCATTGATGACCGACATCGGGATGAGTCGCTTCGTGTGGAGCTCGCCGACGATCTTCTCCAAGCACGTGTACTCTGCGACCGTGCACTCGTCGAGGAACTTTACGAGGTTCTCAGCGATCGCTTCCGGCGACTCGCGCTCCGGGTCGTTCGCAGCGATCTGGATGAACAGCGCGGCAAACGTCGTAAGGAGCTGGTCGTGCACGGACGGGTCCGCGCGCCAGATGAGCGTGAGCATCTTCTTGATGCCGCTGTACGCCGCCTCGAGGTGGAACCGGTGCGCCTTTTCAAAGAACTGGATCGCTTCGAGCACGTCCGAGACCGACTTGCTCCCCAAGAGCTGCGCAATGAGCGGCAACGCCTTGAGCTCAAACTCGTCGATGAAGCCCATGGCGTCTTCGTAGAACGCGAGCATGCGCGCCATCGTCGCGACCTCTTGCTCGAGCTGCGCTTTGCGCGCACTGTCGCTCACTGCGTCGGAGACGGCGTCCTCCGTCTCGGCGTCGTTCACAGCGTCAGTGCCGCTCGTGCCGTTCATCGCAGCGTGGACCTCGCGCTCTGCGAGCACAATCAGCTCGTCGCGCTTCGTCTTGACGTCGGCGAGCAGCGCGTCGCGCTTGGTGCTGTACGACGCGCGCTCGAGGTTCCCCATGAACGGATTGCTCTCGAGCAAGAGCGTGAGCAAGTGCATGCTGTGGCGCCGCACCACCGCCGCTTTGTCTTGGAGCCGACCGACAGCGATGAGCGTCACGCGCTTGAGCATGTGGATCGGCAGCGCGCCGGCTTCGCACAGGACGTACCACATCTTGAGCACGTGGCTCCGTGCGAACGAGTTGATGTCGTGCATACGGTCTTCGAGCACGTCCAAGAGCTGGTCGCGCGTCGAGCGAGACAGGTCGCGCCGTGTGGCTTCACGCGGTGCGACCGCCGCAGCTGGGTCAGCGGCAGCCGCTTCGTCGTCGTCGCTGTCGTCGCTCGCGTCTTCGCCGTCACTGTCGCTATCGTTTTTGCTCCTCTTCTTTGGCTTTGTCTTGGCAGTCCGTTTGGCGGCAGCGACAGCGTCGTCAGTGGCACTCGGCGCCTGGTCGAGCGCATGGCCAGTCTGGCGAAAGTTCCAGAGCAGGATCTGCGTGATGCACGTCACGGACGCATTGCGGAGCTGGTACGACTCCGAGTCGAGGAGCGCGAGCACGAAGCTCAGGTTCTCCATGATCAAGTACGGCGTGAGCGTCGAGAGCGTCGCGAGGAACGTCGAGATGTTCTTCGTCCCGACCGTGTCTTTCGACGCGTCGCGCGACGATGTCTTGCCAATGGCGCTGATGAGGTCGGCGGCGAACCCGAGGTTCTCGTACGTAAAGTACAGGAGCTCGACCATGTCAGCGACCCAGCTACTCAGGTGCTCGTGCGCGTAGATGAGCTCGACGAGCGACGTCACGACCGAGATGTGGATCGACGGCACTTTCTGGAGACTCTTGGCCACCAACTAGGACGAGCGGACGAGTGCGTTTGCACGCGTGTTAGAGGATGCGGAGCATAGGCGTGTCTAGGACGAGTAGTGAGAGAGCAGGACGTACGTGGTACATCTTGGGTCGGAGCGTCTTGCTGCGGCAGAGCTGCGTGTTCTCGAGGAGCTGGAACACGACTTTGGAGTAGAGCACCGCGAACTCCTGTGTATGTGTATGTACGACAGGCAGAATCAGTCAGTCAGTCAGTCAGTTGGCCCTAGAGAGAGGGAGAGAGAGAGAGAGAGAGAGAGGCTGGGAGCGCACCTCTTCTGGCAAGTTCATCTTCCACAGCCCAAACGTCTCGGTCGTGATCGACTTGGTCAGCGTCTGGACTGCGCTCTCGACCACGCGTCCCCAGTTCACGCGATGCGCTGCCGACGCGCTCTTCTTCTTCTGCTCCGTCCGCCAGGCCATGGTTCATCGCCAGTGCGTGAGTGCGTGCGTTAGGTCCGAAGTCACTTGCTAGGGACGAGACGAGAGAGGACAAGTGAGGACGGACCTTGGCGACAATGTCCTTCTCCTGCTGCAGCAGCTGGTGGCTCAGCGCCGTGAGCGTCATGATGAGGAAGTAGACCGAGACTTTGAACGCACTGCGGTACTGGTCGATCTCCTCGGGCTCCGTGCTGCGCTCGAGCGTCTGCACGCCGTCCGTCACGTTCTTCACAAACGCCGTGAGCACTTCGACGACGCGGAGCTGGATCGCTTCCGACAGCGATGCGTGCTTCCTACACGCGCGCACGGTGCATCCACGTGTAAGCAACGCTCCCAATCGACCGAGCACTAGCATAGAGGACGTACTTGACGAGACTGTAGCAAAAGTCGAGGCACTCTTCCTGCAAGAGCTCGAGCCCGGCGTCCGTGGTGCTCAGCACGTGCATCTCGAGCTTGCGCAAGCGCGAGGCGATCTCTTTGTCATCGAGGTCGTCGAACGCGTGGACGTGGCGCACGTGGTAGCGCTCGGCCTTGGGCAGCTCGAGATCCGCCAAGTGGAGCGGCACGAGGAACTCCATCGCTGTCACGCGCTTGTTGCACGAGCCGATAATGGAAGACGAGTGCCTTGCGAGTGAGTGAGTGAGCGCGAAAAGGTGACGCTAGCTGACATTTGAAAAAGGGATAGTGAAAAAAAGGGTCTGCTCTCAAGAAGCGCCAACACTGCACTGCGTAAGGATGTTGTCGAGAGGCGACCGACCTTCATGCGGTGGTGCTGGACTGGCGTGCGAGTCGACCAGCAACAAACGATCGCTCGATTACTGAAGCGCTCAACGAGCGACAAGCGCAGCGGAAGATGGCCATGAATGGCAAAGCGAGCGCCAAGGGCGTTGCTAACAACAACAGCAACCACAACAACAACAACAGCAGCAACAACCACAACAGCAACAACAAGCACGTAGCGAGTGCAATCGACCGGCTTGCATTCGCTCACTGTGGATGCAATCGTGGACAGAGTCTAAATTTCAGGAAACAGGACTGGAGCTGCTGCTCACTTGCGCGCGCGCTTGCGTGGACGCTTCGAGCGCTTCGCACTCGTCGCCGTGGCGTCTTGCGTCTCTGTGGTCTCGTCCGCTTCCACAACCTCTGGCGTCGTCGTCTTGGTCATTGTTGCTGCTTTGCGCTTCTTCGACGCAGGCGCCGTCGTCGTCACGGGGGTTTCGAGCTGCTTGAGCTTCGCAGCGCGCGCCTTTGCCTTTGCTGCGGCACGCGCATCGGCCTCTTGCTGCGCCTGCACGCGCGCCGCTTCCTCTGCTTGCCACCGCGGGAGCTCCTTTTGATACCGCGGACCGGCCATGTGCGCCTGAATGCGTGCGACGTCGCGCGGGTGCTCGGTCTCCGTGACGCTGCACCAGAGCAACTGCGCCGCTTTCTTCGCGTCAGGGTGCGGCGTGAACATCGGCGCGAACGATGCGAACGACTGCGTCTTGAGCTTCGCGCGCAAGTAGCTCTTGCCGCGCACGTACGCCTGGATCACAGCCACGTCGGCTTTCATCTCGTGCCCAGTCGTCGTGCAGCGCACGCGGCTGCCGTCGCCCACGAACGCCAGGTCGTCGAGCGAGCTCACGAGCGCGTCGACTGCCGCAGCGTCGGGCTTGTTCGCCTGCTGCTGCTTCTTCGCGCTCTTGGCAACGACGTTTGCGTCGAGCGATGCGAGTGCTGGGCGTCCAGCTTTGCTCGGTGGCGTCTCCTTTGCAGTCGTGACGGACGCAGCTGGACTTGCCTTTGGTCCTGGCGACTTCTTTGTCGGCGGCGTCTGCTTGGTGTTAGCTGCTGCAGCCTTGCCTGGCGGCGTCTGCTTCGTTGCTGGCGACGCTGCCACTGCAGTCTTCTTCTCGGGCGTCTGCTTGGTCTGCGCCGTCTCTGGCTTCGCTGGCGACTTCGTCTTCGTCACAGGCGTCACTGTCTTCGCCTCCGGCATCTTTTGCTTCTGCTGCGTCGCAGCGCCAGATGCGTCTGCTTTGCGTGGTGGCGTCGCAGTGTTCGTGCTAGCTGCCTTTGCGCCTGGTGATGCCTTTGCCGTTGCGGCAGGGGACTTCGTTGCCGCCACTGGCTCTGGCTCGCTGGCTTTCGTTGGTGTGACTGGCACCGGCGCTGCTGCTGACTCACCGAGTGCAGCGCGCACACGCGTCTCGCCATCGGACGGGTTCGCTGCCATGAAGTTCTGCACGTGCTGGAGGATCACGTCGGACTTGGCGTTGCCGCGGCAGAGCTGGAACTCCTTTGCGAGCGCCTGGAGCTCTTTGCGGGAGAGCGCAGCGAGGTCGAGCGTGCTGGTCATGGCAGGCGGCAGTGGTGTGGTGCTAGTGACGGCCGGCCGGCGGATGGAGCGATAGACACACGCGTTCGCTCGTGCGTGGCGGAGCTGCTCGGTCGGAAGCTCTGATGCGCGTCGTCACGAATGGCTCGATTTGCGCGCGGCCTTCGGAACCAACAGACTGCCTGCGGTAGTAGTTCTGACTTGTTTCCACTATCGCACAGTTTGATTTGCCATTTGTATTCAGGCGCGCCACCAATTTCTGATTTGCTCACGTGGTCCACACAACGCGTCTGACGATCTTCTAGCAGCAGCTCCAAAGGCAGCGACCAACACCAGCGAGCATGATGTGGCGGCGCTCGACGAGCATCGCTGCGCGCGCTCAGCTCTTGCGGTCGCAACAAGCGATGCGAGCACGCGCATGGAGTAGCGGCACGACACGCCCATTGCGCGTCGGTATCATTGGTGCCGGTCGCATTGGACGCGTGCACGCTCAAGGACTCCAGCGCACCTCGGCGGAACTGCGTGTGGTAGGACCAATCGATCGCTCGTCTCGCATTCGCTCATCGTGGCTATCGCTCTCTGCAATGCTACAGCTCACTGACTCACTCGCACGATCGTACTTGCTCGCTTGCACCTGTCGGTCAGATCTCGGATCCGTCAGGCGAGAGCGCACAAGCCGCTGCTGGAGCCTTTGGCATCCCCAAGTGGACGCTCTGCGCATCCGATGTGATCCAGGACCCCGAGATCGACGCCGTCGTGATCTGCTCGCCCACGGACAAGCACGCGGAGCAGATCATCGAGGCCGCGGCGCACAAGAAGCACATCTTTTGCGAAAA